>JAESVK010067686.1:0-11521 GCA_017140935.1 Hamamelis virginiana
AGCTAACCCAGAAAAGGTGTCTTTGGAATATGCACAATTTAATGGTTCTGGGCCAGTTGTTAAAGATGGGAATTTGAGTTATTGGAACATGTTCGATGCAATGTTGGATACTTACTATGCTGCAATGGAGAAAATCAATGGGAGTGATGTGAGAATTGTTGTGTCTGAGACTGGATGGCCTTCTTCTGGGAATGGAAATATTACTACACCGGAACTTGCAGGAACTTATAACAGAAATTTTGTGGCTCATGTTGCTAACAATAAGACACCTAGAAGGCCTCAGACTCGCATAGAAGGATTCATTTTTTCTATGTTTAATGAGAATCTTAAACCTGTTGGCGTTGATCAACATTGGGGGATTTTTGAACCCAATATGCTGCCTGCTTATCATGTGCTTGATCCTTAAGTTTGCAAAATAAGTCAAATTTGTAATGCCTCAAACGATTGAAAACAAGAGCTTTTACCATATAATATAATATATATTTGCTTTATACAATATCTTTACACAATTAAATATTAATAATTGGCTTATTATGGGGGAAAGTGCTAGTAAGAATAGCTTTACACAATTAAATATTAATAAAAAAAATAAAAAATACCACACACGCAATTTTTTTATTTTTAATTTTACCATTTCTACCCTATAAGTACTTCACTGTACACATAACATTGCATGTCATGTAAATTAATTGCAATAGCAGAATATTACCATGTCATGTAAGTTTCCATACCTTCCTGTATTTATGTGATAATGCCAAATCAATTACTATACGAACAGTGGAGTTTGAGATGGAAAATAGTGTGGTGTGTAAAGCAACACTCGATATTAATTTTGAAGTGGTATTAATAAATACAAAAATGCTTGTTTCACTATCACTTTTACTTCACCCCTGTCGTTACAAGTAATAATATTTGAAAATAAATTCATATCCACACATGCCAAGTAAGTTGGTGCGAATAATATTATTTTAAATATTAATGAAAAATGCTAAATATGTTACTCTAAATACTAATAAAATAATAATGATATGGTTGGATCACCCGGCCACATCATTTGAAATACATTTTTTGAATAATATTTTGAGATGTTGAGCATTTTCCTCAGCTCTTTCAGAAATAACCTGGGCATGAGGCACCGCACGAGGTATATATCTTCCATGGGTCCCATTCGACATCAGAATTCTTCACCTCCATGATATTGGCTTCTTCATCATCGTTCAACGAGTATGAACATTCAAAATAAGATCAGCCAATTTAGTTAAAAAAATTCACAACTGTAGCCTCAAATAAAAGTCCATGGAAAATGCTATCACGTGGAACTTCCAACACACAAGTGCGCGCGCGCGCACACACACACACATATATATATATACAGGGCCCGCCCTGAGCTTTGGGTGGCTTGAAGCGGCTATTTGAAAGGGGTCCTATATGTGTAAAGTCTAAAGAAAATTTGTATCTTAATTACCACGTTAAAGATTTTAGTTTTTTATAAAACAATATCTATTATAGAATATTATAGCAGGAAAAATAGTTAAATAGAAAAGGGTTTTCAATTGGTTTACCCCAAATCTCAACAGTACATCAACAAAAAAGAATTGCTTAATGGTAGAACATACCATATAAATGTTGTAGCTAACCAATATGATCTTTGTCCATTAACAAAATAGTATCTCCATCTTCTTCCATTGCATTCGAAAAGAAAAGCAAAAGAATAAAAAATGAGGGACGTGACTCGTGAGTTTCTTGAGCAAATTGGAGGCCTGACTGTTGTGGGAAATGTGAAGTTTAATTTAGTAATAGGTGGTCTTTTATTTGGGCTTGAAATGATTGGTTGGGCTTAATAGTATTTCATTATTTTGGGCTTAAAATGAGGGACGTGACTCGTGAGTTTCTTGAGCAAATTGGAAGCCTAACTGTTGTGGGAAATGTGAAGTTAATTTAGTAATGGGTGGTCTTTTATTTGGGCTTGAAATGATTGGTTGGGCTTAATAGTATTTCATTATTTTGGGCATAAAATGAGGGACGTGACTCGTTTATTTGGACTTGAAATGATTGGTTGGGCTTAATAGTATTTCATTATTTTGGGCTTAAAATGAGGGATTTAATTTGTAGTCTATTAGCCCTATTGTATGAGCTTAAAATTATGGGGCCTATTTTTTGGGCTTCAAATTGGGGGCTTAAAGCAGCTGCTTTAGCAGCTTTAGCCTAAGGCCGGGCCAATATATATATATATATAAAAAAACAGAACTGCTAATATAAGGTGCACCTGATGCAAGATGCATCAGGTGGCCTCTTCTAGATCCACTTATAGAGCATATTTTCGAAAACTAACCGTTGGATTTGATGCTCCTTCCATGTATATCATGTCTGCAAAAAATCACAGTAATCCAATGATTGGTTCCTTCATAGTCGATTTTTCAAGAAACCAAAGTATCGGATCACCATGATTTTTGGCATGCATGATATACATAAAAAGAGCATCAAATCCAACGGTCAATTTCTAAAAATATGCTCAACAAGCTCTAAAAGAGGCCACCTGATGCATGAGGTACACCTTATATTAGAAGCGCTCTCTATATATATATATGCACCCTTTTCTTTTTCACTTTTCTTATTAGTATAACCTTAATTCCACTACAAACACGTGCAAATAATGGTGCAATCACTTATGCATGAGCACGCATGAAAGAAAATTAATGGAAATTTGTTTATAATATTGCTGTATATATTGAAATATAATTAATGATTAATGGGATTTAAGAATCCCCAATACTAAGCAAACTTTCTCCTATCATAAATGAGAAGTTGAATATATAAATAATTATAAGTCAATTAAATGCGAAATGACCCATAGTTAAAGGTGAAATTAAGACTATATATTATAAGCATGGATATAAATGGTAATTTAATTCTCTATCATTATTGCCCTTCAAAACCTTAGTCCACGCCAAATGTGAAAAATAAGGTATTTAAATGGCCAAAATAATGAATCCATTTACTGCCTCTTAAGCTGTAAAACCTTAGAGAGGTAGGGTGCAGAATCCCACATCCCATAAAATTCTCAATCTAGAAATAATGGTAGACATAAATATGGTACATCAAGGTACAATATATTGGTGCATGGCTTTTAATGATTTGGCCATGTATACCTATATATATATTGAAGCATAGAGCCTATTCAAGTAAGGAATACTCATCTTTTCTGCCATATTACTTCGGTAGAGCATCCTATACTCTGTAAAGTCTTGGTACTCTGTTTTTTTTTTTTTTTTTGCCCTTTCTTTACTTTCTTCTCGATTTTACCTCATAGAGACCTGAAATTTTTTTAGCAATATTATAACTGTTTTTACTCCTTCACATGTTCCAATAAGGATAATAGTAATTTTATGGGATAGCACATTTAGTTTTGGTACTTAATTAATAGCTTCCTCAATATTAGTAAGTCTGACTATCCTCATGGGATAATTAGTAGTCGATTTTTCGAGTATAGGTAACTGATGTAGAGTTGACAGTAAGTTTATCGATGTCTGAAAATTAATTTAGGGGTCGTTTACTCGTTTGGGTTAGTTTTCTCTAAAATCACTTTTGGTGAACTATTTCTTCACATATCTCTTTAAAATTATGGTGAAACCATGTCTTCACGTAACAAAATCTTTGTATTATAAGTGATTGTGGCAAAAGTTGGACCTCCCGAACTTTTGCGTCAAACACTTCCTAGTATGAAAATTTTGCCAACAATCATATCACTTTTTAAGATGTTTAGAAACTTAAAAAGTGATTGTCACTCTATCTCTTAGATAAACTCTAAAAGTGATTTAAAAAAAAAAAAAAAATCATATCCAAACAAGCCCTAAGTTGAAAGTTAGGATACTTTGCTCGCAAAAAAATAAAATAAGAATAGCAATGGATTGGGTTATTCTAGTAACTTACCTCAACCTCTATTGAGTCAAAGCCGAGAATTGTATAGTTAGAATTGAAGTAGGTTCAAGATTCCGATAGGATTTGAATAGATTTTATAATCTTTTATATTTTTATTTTTATTTGTATTTTATTGATGTATACAATTTATCAAAATAATTAACATTTAGTCATGTGTAATACCCCTCAATGAGCAAATGGGAATGTAAGAGATTTCTAAAGTTTTCCTATGTTCTTACTGCATTGTCTTACCAAATAGAGTTTCTTTGTAGTCTTCACCAATTAATTAATTCTCCATAATTTTTATGTTAATTTAGGTGGCATTTCTTGATACCGTCCCAAGCCATGGCATCATTTTGGACCGCACTCATTCTGTTGATTATAGCAGCCATGCTTAACCAAATCAGGACAACAAAAGCAGAAGATAATATTAATCTTGGTATTTGCTATGGATTGAATGGCAATTACTTACCTCCTGCTACTGATGTTATTGCACTCTACAAAAAATATGGCATCACCAAAATGAGGCTCTTTGAACCCAATCCCCCAGCCCTCCAAGCTCTAAGAGGGAGCGAAATTGCCGTCTCCGTAGGCGTCCGCAACGAGGATATACGCAACCTGGCAGCAAGCCAAGACGCCGCAAACTCATGGTTTGAGGCTAATGTGGCACCTTATGTGGACGACGTACTTTTCTATTATATAACTGTAGGCAATGAGGTTCTTCCTGGGGAAATTGGTCAGTACATTGCTCCAGCAATGCAAGCTCTCCAAAATGTGCTGAATGCTAGAAATCTAGCAGGCATTAAGGTGACAACTGTGGTGTCTGGGACTGTGTTGGGAGCATCGTACCCGCCTTCAAGTGGTGCATTCTCAGATGAGGTTGGTGCAGCAATGAGTGACATTCTGAAGTTCTTATCAGCACAAAAATCGCCGCTGATGGCTAACATATATCCTTACTTTGCATACGCTGCAGACCCAGCAAATATCGCGTTGGAGTATGCACAATTTACTTCTTCTGGCCCAGTTGTTCAAGATGGGGAGTTGAGTTATTGGAACCTGTTTGATGCTATGTTGGATGCTTATTATGCTGCCATGGAGAAAGCCGGCGCGAGTGATGTGAGAGTGGTTGTATCTGAGAGTGGCTGGCCTTCTGCAGGGAATGGAGATTTTACAACACCAGAACTTGCAGCAACTTATAACAAAAATTTCATCAATCATGTCGCCAACAATGGGACACCCAAGAGGCCTCAGACGCGCATAGAAGGGTTCATTTTTGCGATGTTTAATGAGAATCTCAAACCTGCTGGCGTTGAGCAACACTGGGGGCTTTTTGAACCCAACATGCAACCTGTTTATGATGTGCTTTATCCTTAAGTATGTAATTCCAAAACCAAATGAAGAGCCACAGTTTAGATATATACCAAAAGCCAATGTAATGGTTAGCTTAGTCAAGTTTGCAGTGCAACTAATGATTGAAAACCAGAGCTTTTAACATAATAAAGTTATTGTATTATACAATATCCAATACATACGCAAAGATGCATGATTATCTCAATAGGATACTAATCGGCAATCAAAGGCGCGACAATGGTCCATGGCTCACACTTCCCTTGCTCAGAAAAGGGTAATCTGTATACCCAACAACAGGATCCTGAGTATAGAATGTTGCTCTAACATATCGATTCAATGGTGCATTAACCTTAAATCTCAAAACTAAGTCTGGGTTTGAGATAAAAAGTCGACCATAAGAAACCAAATCAGCATCCCCTTGAGCCAGAGCTTCCATTCCTAGTTGTCGAGTAAACCCGCCACTGCATATGAAAGTTCCCTGGAAAGCATTTCTCCAAGTCCTCATTAATCGAGCTTCCTCGTCTTCACTGCCATGTCTGCCTGATTCAGTTTGGCCGTAAGCTGTGTATCGAGGCTGAGTCACATGAAGATAAGTGAGTTTTGAGCCCGAGTCAAGTTGCAGCCTGTTGAGTCTCTCTATCACTGCCAAGCCAAGGCTAAGTGGGTCGGAGTCCATGGCATCAAGGTGATCAATTGCTGGTGAAATTCTAATACCAACTCTATCTGCACCAATTGCTGCAACTACGGCTTGAATCACCTTTACTAGGAATTTGCAGCGATTTGCAATTGATCCACCGTACTCATCTGTTCGGTCATTGATGCCATCCTTCAAGAACTGGTCAATGAGATAACCATGTGCCCCATGGATCTCAATGCCATCGAAACCTGTACATTATGTGATCAAGATATGCTCAAATTGCTAATATTGACACATAATAGAATCATGAACTTAAAGAAGTAAGTGATGGTTAGTTTATCAGTTTGTTGTCTATTTGTCTTAAAAAGTATGGACACTTCCCTAGGGTGCGGTGGTAGTGTCGAACATGAGACTCATGCATCGCTCCTTCGACACAACACTACTCTTTTCGTCTTCTTTTTCTTCTACCTTCTCTCTTTTATCTTATTTCTATACCGACAATTCAACTAGAATTTTAAAAATTATATAAAGAGATGAATTTTGAATGTTTGCATATGAATCTGCATGATATATAATATAATTATATGTATAAAATTATATATTGTATTACTGTCGTGTCCACATCATGTTATATTCTAAATTTTTAAGAAATTTATGTATCCACATCGTGTCATAACTGTATTGCATATTTGTATACATACTTCATAACTTTGACGAGATTTAATGATAGTCTACCACGTTAGGCCAATAGGATGATCCTAATCGTAGTTACAAATTTCAATTCCAGCAGCAATTTTGTCTCTGTTCTGAACAACTAGGTAGCAATATGGTGCTTGGTTAGGCTAAAAAGGTCCATGGGGCCATCCATAAGAATCAAAAAGTGCATTGAGTATGTGCACTAGTTAACAGTAACTTATGGCATCATGACTGATAAATATACAACCTTTTTCAGTATTATATAGGGCATATATAGCCGTAAAAGGAGACATATTCATGGTCACTTCATGCGTCCCCATGTTACCAGGGGAGGCATGGGACGAATTGCCATGATAGAAAGGAATCATGGTTCCATGCCCTTCAATGACAATAAGTAATAAAAAACACTCCTTTTCTATCTGACACTTGGAGATAACCCATCGCTTTTAATCATTTGCTGCTTTCAACTTTTCACCATTAAATATTAATTTTGAAGTGTTGTTAAACACACTGCTTTTGTTGTTTTGTATAACCTTTTAAATTATATTTGATTAACATGGCATTTAACATGATATTAGTAAATTGAAAAATGCTAGCCTCACCGAAATTTTTACTATTTTTTTTTTTTTATAAGTAACATGATAGTTGATTTGACAATGCCTTACCAACATTCATATTAATTATTGCGTTGATGAGATTCTACTGTATCAACCACCATGAGCGATTGTGTTAATGTAACATTCTCACATTAGTCATCACATAAGATGATAAAGAAAAGATAGTAAAAGTGTTGGTAAGGGCATCTCCAATGCATAAATACCATTTGAAGTTCCATTGCCAAAATTTGGCACCCCAAATGGTACCAAATAGTGCCAACACCAAATTTTGACACCAAGGTGCTCCAATACATTAATGTTATATTTTTGTATTTCTCACATTTTTGAAGAGAAAGTATGGATGGCAAGTGCCATTTGAGGTGCCAAACATTGCCAAAATTTGGCACCCCAAATAGCACCCCATTGGAGCAAGCCATTTGGGTGCCTTAGGTGCCAATGCCAAATTTTGGCAATGGCACCTCATATAGCACCTCCTGTAGAGATGCTCTAAGAATAGCGTCACACAATTAAATATTAAAAATACCAAACACACAACCTTTTTTATCATCTCTCTTTTCACTTGACTTGACACCTAACATGACAATTGACACCTAACATGACAATGCCACATTGTCACGTCAGGCAATTAAGTTAGAGATGATAAAAAGGGTGGTGAGTATAGCCGCGCTCTAAATTAATTTTGAAGTGTTACCAAACACATCGCCTTTTTAGGATTTTCACACTTTTTGCCCCACATGACATCTAAAGAGGTATTGATAAATATAAAAATGCTAGTCTCACCGTCACTTTTACCATATTTTCTTTACACATGTGGTGACGAGTTACATAACAATGCCCCATCAACATTCATACTAATTGTTATTATGATGTGGCACAACTGCGTCAACCACCATGAATGATTGTGTTAGCGTGGCATTGCCACATGATCACATCAATCGTCATGTTAGGCTATAAAGAAAAGATGGTAAAAGTGTCGACAAGAATAGCAATAGGCTATTAGATATTATAAAAATGCTTTTTGTACCAATTAATGTGGCACGCCAGATTAATAAAAAAAATTATTTGAAAAAAATTCAGATCAACCATGTGAGAATGCCAAACAAGTTGATGCAAATAGCATTACTCTAAATATTAATAAATAAATAAAAATATTACTGCATAACCTTTTTTACCACTCTACCCTACCACCTGACTTAATACCTAACATAGCATACTATGTGAATTGTCATAATAACCTAATTGGCATATCATGTCAATTACCATGCCTACAAGTGCTCACATAGCATTACCAATCAATTACTATGTCTTAGCACTTGTCCCCAAATCTAGACTAAACAGTTATACAGAAGAAAGCATTATAAAAAAAAACTGAAATACAGGAAGCACGTGATGGTATAAATAATAAATAATGAAACAAACCAGCTCGAATGGCATTCAAGGCGGCCTGGCGATATTGGTTCACCACCTCCGGTATTTCAGAAGCAGCCAAGGCACGAGGCTCAGGGTATCTTCCATGGGACCCATCTGGCATTAAAATTCTCCACCTGTCTGATATTCCCTTCTTCGTCGACGATATTGGTGATCCGTCCCCACCAGGCTGATAAACTGATTCCACGTGTATGAACATCCAAGATCAGAGCCGTTGATTTGGTTGAAAAATGATATTTTGGTTTTTATTTATTTATTACCTGGATGAGACGCACGGCCAACGTGCCACAGTTGACAAAATATAACGCTGCCTTTGGCGTGAACTGCATCCACCACTTTCTTCCAACCTTCCACCATTTCTTCGGTGTAAATCCCAGGGCAATGTGGAAACCTGGCCCCACTTGAAAATATCAGTACAACCGTCTGATTAAGATCTGACGGTGAATTGGAAAGTGGAACCTTTAATGCACATGGATTCCACCAACCAATAAAATAATGTCGTTTTTGGCATTTTGCCCAATCATGATGGACTACTTTTTTTATTTTTTGAAAAATACCCTTGAAAAGTAATCGAAATAACGAAATTACCCGGCGGCTTTGGGAGAGATCAAAGTGCCTTCGGTGATGAGAAAACCGCCGGGAGTTGATCTCTGGACGTAGTACTCAGCAAGGGCTGGATTCGGAATCCCATTGATTGCTCTGCATCTCGTCATCGGTGCAAGCACCACCCTGTCAGAAATCCCAGTAAATTAAGTTAAAATTCAGGGACAAATTCGTCAGAAAAAATAAAAATAAAAAAATTCGATTTGCTCTTTCCTTCTGCTTCGGATCCACCAAACAAACAGTAAATTGACGGGGAAGAAAAAAAAAAAAAACTGTAAAGTGTAAGCCCTGAGCCAGTGATCGGAAGCAGGAATCGAAGGGAGAGGAGAGAGCGGGAGCAGGAAACGTGGTGCAGCAGCGAAACAGGGAAACAAAGAGGTAGGGAATGACCTGTGAGAGAGGTTGAACTTGCCCATCTTGTAAGGAGAAAAAAGAGTGGACCCTTGATCCGATTTCTCCGCCATTATTATTGTGTGTGAAGCGTGTGATCTGATGATGATCAGCCTATGTCCTGTGAGAATGAGGAAAAGCAAGAAGATGAAAAGTGACGATTTAAAAAATGGAAAAGAGAGTGGGATTTAAATAGTGTGATTTTGAGGAGGAGTTTGACTGACCGAACTGGCTGGAGGAGGAGGGGGATTTGATTCGGTGTTTCCGACCATATACGATGGTTTTTCAACGTGTCTTATGAGTTTAGGTTTGAACTTTGAAAGAGTAGTACGTAAAGCTCTGGTGGATCCGACGGCGGAGAGAAGGCATATGACTACATGAGTCGCGATGTTCACGTGGATTTCATTTTAAATGAGTCCGCGCTGACGGTCGTTGAAAATTCTACGCATCTACTGTTGCTGCTCTCCCACTTATGTAAAGGGCAAAACATTCAGTTTTTTTTTTTTTCCTTTTCTTTTATTTAATAAGGTAACGAAATTTTAATTCAAATAACCTAACATTTAAATAATCGCACTAAAAAATAAATTGTTGCCTCTATGCTTGTAAAGTCACTAAGAATCTTGCCGCAAAGAATCATGTATGTATCTGACATAAAATAAAAAAATAATAAAAAAAACAGTATCATGTATGTATAATGGATGATAGATTTAGGGATAAACAAATGGAAGTACATTTATACTCTTTTGTTAATACCAGAAATTTGGGATCATTAGTAATTTCTGGCGATAAAATTTCTCTGAAACTTTTAGGGTCTATTTGGATAAGCTTCTATTTTTTATTTTTTACTTTTAGAAGAAAAAAAAAATTATAGTGCAAAATTTTGATATTTACTTTTAAAAGTTGAGATAGCAAAATTTTCTTACTGTCTCAACTTTTAAAAATAATTACCAAAATATTTTACACTTAAATATTTTATATTTTTACCTTTAGAACTAAAAAATATAAAATAAATGCTTTATCCAAACAGATCCTAATTTTTTTTTTTTTTTTTTTGGGTAATTATTTACACATAAGTGTGTCTATTAGCTAGCTCTCAAGGTAAGTATTTCTCTTATAGCCTTGTAGGTCATTCCAAACGTGAGTGCGTTTATAACTCAATGACATCTATTTCTTCTTATAATAAAAAAAAAATCTTCAATTCAAAATAACAAGCTTAAGAAAAATAGATTAAGGAAGGTGCTAGCTAAGTGTTGGTAAAGTCCTTTATTGGTTATACTAAAAATTTGAGTTAGAATCCCGTCTTTATCAGAATGGAAAGAGCTGCCCTCGGATGTATACTTCATAAACCCAATAAACTTTCTTAAGGGGAAAAAAAAAGATTAGTGTGCATGTTTAGAAAAAAATTTCGATGCGATAAAAACATAGCCAAACCCATTAAAACCAACAAATAAAAAAAGGTTAGACTTTATTTATATAAGAAGTGTCACTAAATGAATCACCACTCGCATCACATTTTTTAAACTACCTGACATGAGGGCAGGATCTGATAATGCCACATCATTTAATTTATATAATGCATTAAAATAATTACTTAATTTATGTGAGATACAAAAATAGAGGTTATATCTTATTTATATATAGGTCAAATGATTTAAAACATATAGTTCGAGAGGTGATTGACTAATAACAATAATTACTAAATAAAATTTAATATCAAACTTAACATAAGTATATTATTGAAGAGGAAGAAAACCGATCTGAATATTAAAACATATAATTCAGATCTCATGTGTTACCGATCTTCAATTGCTACCCGATCTCAAATGTTGCTTTACTCACCCGATCAGAATAAATGTTATTAAAATGTCTTGATTAGACTCCA
>JAESVK010067687.1:6110-16833 GCA_017140935.1 Hamamelis virginiana
TTGTAGATATTATGGTTAATATATTCTGATTTGATTATCAAGGACAACTATTTATGGTTCTTCCACAATGAAAAATAGAACAAGAATGGAGCGAATCTTGGACTCTGTCAATGTTCTACATTTTCCAGAAACCTAAATTGACTTCTAGCCATGGGTTCTTGATCCGTGCAATGCATTAGTTTCTTGTTCAAGTTATTAATCCCCACACCTACATGACAACTTTCTAATAACCTTCGTAATCATTAAAAAGATTCTAATGCTGATCAAAATTACCCAAGAACTTTCAATTTGAAGAATGTAAACGTAATACCAAATGACTGCATGTGCCAAGACAGATAACGCTAATCCTAGGGCCTCTGGGGAAGTTATGAACAGAATTAGCTCGTGTTCATGATCTATTAGTACAAATTGGTGAATTTTATACCATATCATGCCAGCAGAATGCTTTAAAAAAAATTAAAAATTAAAAAAAAAATAATCCCCTTAATAGAAAGCTAACTTGTTAAACCCTACACAAAAGACTCTGTAACTATATATGTGGGTGCTCTCCACAATAAGCACATGGCTTCTTGCCCAATATCGTAAGAAGATTAAACCCTATAATATATATTTGAGCCGGGTCATTATCATTTCACAACAATTCTGAACAGTGAAAAAAATGAAAAAATAAAAATCTAAACATACAGTAAAGTAACAAGCTCAAAATTGAACAATGCCCACAATGGAAATTATAATCCTAAACTCGTTTAATCGCTGAGAAAGGGAAAGGAAAATGAAAAGAAATCAAAATTCATCATAATTTCTCGTAATTTAGAAACCGAGAAAACACACATCCGGCATAACACTAATCTCATATTGCCCTTTTATTTTCTCAGTTCTCTCATCAATAAAACAGAGTGTAAACCACATTACAAGAGTGAAATATTAAAAATGAAAGAAAAGAAAAGAAAAGAAAATGGATCTGCTTATACCCACCTTGAAAGTACAAATTCTTGATCTTCTGAAGTTTTCGGAACTCCAGCTATTACCCAAACTAAGACAAAAGCTCTGAAAAAAAAAAATGGTGGGTTTATTCACTTGCTGGGGGTGCATAATGAGAAGAAAAGAAAGGCAAATAGAAGTATACAACAGAACTTACAAATTCCAAAGAAGCAGAAACCATCACTCTGACTTGTTAAGCAAAGTTAGAAATGGCAATGGAAGAGAATGCTTGCTCAGCAGCTCAGCCATGAATATTTGATGGCATTGCCACCGTGTCCGGATTTGCTCCAGATGGAACAAAGTTTCAGGACGTCCTGATACTGCAAACGATGGGCGCCACGTCAGTGGATGGCGCGATCGGGCGGCTGAGAGCCAAACGCAGCCACGGAATTTTTACTGTGGGCCAAACGCAGTAAAAATGATTAGTCATTTTGCTAGTAGTGCTCCAATGCAAAATAGGTTCATTTTTTCTATCTTTCCTTCCATACAACCAAGCACAATTCCCAATGCATTTTTGGTGGCTTGGAGATAAATGGCTAGAGTTGGCTAAGTTAAAATTTGGAGGAATATTTGGCTTATGTATTGGAGTATGCAAATTTAAAATTTTAGTCAAAATATGGCTTTGGATCTTCCTTTAACTAGTGCATTAGAGTTACTCTAAGGGGTTATATTTCCATAAGTCTCTAACATTAGATTTAAAGGTCTCTCTAACATAATAAATTGATAAAAGAATTTGAAAATTACATGGACCTCATGGTATAAAAGGACTTTTGGATAATTTCCCCTATAGCCAGGGACAAAGCCAAGAATTCGAGCGAGAGGGAGCGAACTTTAATTAATTGTTAATAGTTTATCCCAATTCAAAAAATCGAGAATGTTTTTTGTTTTTATTTTTGTATCGTGTTAGTTTGAAGTAGAAAAAATTGCAAAAAATTATAGTCCATTGATATTTGATAGACTGTACTTTAATTTAGTGCATTTACAATTGTCCTTGATGAAGCTCCATTTTTTATAGCATTATATGATAGCTTCATTAGAGCATTTCCAATGTGATGCCATTTGAGGTGCTATAGTCGAAATTTGGCATTAGTGTCCAAATAGATTACTATAGTGGTGTGTCATTTAGGTTGTCAAATTTTAGCAAAGGCACATATATTATCAAATTTAGCACCTCTAATGGCAAATGTCATTTGTGTCATATCATACTTTCCCACTAAAACTTTTTGAAGAGGAAATATAATTTGTCACAAATGGCATATCATTGGAGCAAGCTGTTTTGGTGTCAATGCCAAATTTTGGTAATGAAACCTCATATAGCATCCCCATTAGAGATTCTTTCAATAAAAAAAATCAACTTATCATTTATGAAAGAATTGAAGAATGAAATTTTTTTTTTAAAAAAAAGTAGAATAGTAAAAGGAAAGGGTAAAAAAAAAAAATTGAAGGGGAGCAAATTAAAAAATTTTAAAATTTACAAAGTATGAAATTTAAATAAGAAAATTTTAAGGGGGGCAAATGTTATCTCTAATACTTTTTTTAATTTTTTGTGGTACAAAATTCTAATACTTACTTTTAAAAGTTGAGGTTTTTGTTGCCTCAACTTTTAAAAATAACTATAAAAATTTTTACATTCAAAATTTTCATTTTTATTATTTTTAAAAATATAAAATGCAAAGTAGAAGCTTATCTGGACCCTTAATTTTTAAAGTTTTGTACTAAATAAAATAAAAAAAAAAAACTAATAATTTTATCTCAATATTCCTATAATTTGAAAAACTTACCTACGTAAATCCACATTTAAAAAAATTACCTACATAAACCTCAATACCAAATTTTGAAAAAAAAAAAAATTATCCTTTTCAACTATCGAATTTTTTTATAAAGAAATTTTAAATTCATTACTATGCCTGCATTGCATCACATGCTGGAACATATATTCATTGTTTTAAAATCCGGGCTGTTCATCGAATCAGAAAAGTTACCGGGTTAAGGGTCAACCGGTTCAACCGTCAGGTCAATCGGGTTGAACCATGACAACATAAATATATTATTTATTTAGTTATTTATTAGAATAAAAGTTGTAAATGATTCAAAATATAATTCTTTTTAAAAATATTTGTACAATCAATTCATATATTTGAATTTATGTGCAGTCATCAAAATTGAAAATTGATAATTACTATTGATCAATCTTTATTATATATATTTTTTAAAATGTAAGATAAGATTATTGTATTATTAAATTAGGTGCTTGGGTTTCTTTTTACTATTTGAGATTTTTTTAGACTAATTTGCCTTTAGACTTATTGGCTTTAAGAGATTTTAAAAAAATTGTGGCTATTTTAGTCATTTTAGCACCTTAAAAAAAAAAAAAAAACGAAACAAAACAAAACAAACGGATTGACCGGGTTGAACGGTTTTTGAATTTAATGGATTTTTGTGGGTTAAAGCAACCGGAGAGAGGACCGGTTCCCGGTTCCCGGTTCAACCGGTTGGGCCGGTCTAGGTTTGATAACATTGTATTTATTTCCTTTCTGAACAAGAGATCAGTTAACGGAGGGCGGTCTGAATACCATAAGTTTTGATCTGGTTCACCCATTTGATATGGCGATTGGCGAGAGCTAGACAAAGTTGTACGTCTTCCTCATATCTCCGCCGTAGATTTTGAACCACATTGTAGCCTATGTGATGTAGGCTACTAGGGTCAAGATGAATCTTTAATTTGTTAAGATTATTTTTAATGAGATACAATATGAATCAGTATTGTCAAAACTTGATATTGACATGCAAATAAATAGTTTGCTCTAATGGGATATCATTTAGAGTATTAAATTTTAGCAATAATATTCTTTGTTAATAAATTTGGCATCTCAAATGACAAGTCTTTTGTATTCTAGCTTTTGGTATTATCATTTGTGTCACATCATACCTTTTTTTAAAAATAGTTAAAAAAAAATATCAAAAGAATAAAATAATGTATTAGAGCACACAGGTGTTGATATTGGGAGTGCCAAATATTTTATTTTGATAAATGAAACGAATGCATTGAATATCCTCTGAGAGTATTTTCAATACACATATTCATGTTATTTGATGTGTCAAAGTTAAAATTTGACACCTTAAATGACATTAAAGTCAAATTTTGACAATGTACTAATGATATTTTTAAGAAAAAAGAATTATATAACACTAACCATAAATGCCATTTAAGGTGCCCAATTTATACCAAAAATTACAATTGCTAAAATTGGATACTACTAATACCATTCCAGTGAATCCGGATTTACTAATGATCTCAATGTGGATCACTAGGTAGTGATCTGCCTTTAGGATGGTGCCACATAAGGTCTTGAGGAGATCCAAATGTCCTTATTTATTTGTCTTAATTTGGGTACTAAAAGACAATTTTTTTTTTTAGCAATAATCCAATGTTTCTCACTCATTTTTTGAGCAATAATTATGGTGATCCAACAGTCAATTTTTTTTTTTTAAATGTCGTAAAAAGCAGTGACTATTTTATTCTTCAAAATATCATCGTTTTTTAAGTATAAAATCACTATGATTTTTGGCAGGCCTTATATACATAAGAGGGGTTTCTACTCTAATGTCAATTTTTTAAAATTTATTTTGTGGCAATATGGAAGCCTATTGATATCTCAGTATTTTTGTTATTTCTAATATTGGTTCAAATATTTTGATTTTCTATTGATTTTTACTTTTTAGTATAGTTTTATTGGCATTTCAGTATTTTTGTTACTTCTAATATTTTTTTTTTATTTTTTATTTTTGATGATCGGGTGTCCGGGCCAGTTTACGCGCACCTCGACTAATCCCGGGTCCCTGAAGTTAACGATCGGGTAAGCCCTCCAGTGGCCCCAAGAGTTTAGCACGAGTCGAACTCAGGACCTCCGCTTCTTGAGGCGTGGTCCTTTGCCAACTGAGCTACCCCTTGGGGTTTGTTACTTCTAATATATTGGTTCAAATATTTCGATTTTTTATTAAATTTTAAATTTTAATGTAGTTTTATTGTAAGATTGATCACACAAAAATGATCACTACCTAACAATCTAGGTTGATATCACTAGCAAACGCTGATCCAATTCCAGCATCCAGCAAATTATTTTGTACCAGTAACAAATTTTGAGCATCACAGCACTTAATTGGAGATGCATGTAGTTTTATTTTTTTTTTCCCATCATTTATCTTCTTCATGGCAGGTTTGCGCTGTGAAAAGTCCCAATCACATTGAAAAGCGTCCGAAAAGTCTGCTATGGCAGATACTTGAGATTGCATGCCCTCCTTCCTTCCTTCCTCTCTCTCTCTCTCTCTCTCTCTCACACACATCAAAACGGCCGTGTTCAGCAACCCACTAAAAACAGTGAGTTCTCTCCCTCACACTTCCCTTTTCTCATTTTCTTCTTCTTCTCTCTTTCTGCTACTCTGATATTCTTTTCTTCTTTTTTTTTTAAACATATATTTTGATTCTTTTTTCCCCTTCTCTAATGATGTTTAGTTATATATCTAAAATGGTTTTTAGTTAACTATGGAATCAATATCTAATTTTTCAGGAGTCATTTTCTCAGCTTGTTGCAAGGGCCTTTTTTTTTTCAATGTTGGAACTGTAAATTATGAGGTATTAATTAGCATTTGAACTGTTAATTTTCTGTTTCAAGTGTCATATTGAGTTTCAGAATATCTTAATTTGTCTGACCAAAAAAAAAAAAGAAAAAAAAAAAGAAAGAAAATCAAAATTTGAGTTCGTGTCCAACAAGGAAAATATGGCAGAACCCTCATAACAAGAACGCAAACTTGTTTTCGGTCTAATCGATTCAATCTTGGAACCCATGTATTATCTAAGGCAGTCAGATATGATTTTGCATGTGATCTGTTGTTATGTTGTTTGGATGACAAGAAAATATGGTGTAGTGTATGATTTTGCCTTGCAGTGTCATTAAGGTTGTCCGGCAATTTTGCAAAGAAAATTAATTCTTTACACCAAACATGTCTGGCATTCCCAAAGACAGTGCCAAGTTTCTTTGAATACGGTTTGATAGCCTTGAATCATAGTCCAGTCAATACCCTGAAAAAGCTTCTATCACTGTGAATGGCATTTTCTGGTACGTTATATTCCAGCCAGATGCATTGAGAAAAGCTTCCTTCATTTTCTGGTTATTTTCACTAAAATTGCTTATTTATTTATTTATTTATTTTTATCTCACTAGAGAGCAGCAATGGGGTTTCCATTGACCTCATCCAGCCTCCCTACAACCGGTATGTGAATTCTCTCTCTTTGTAATTGTCACTTATCTTAAATTACAGTCTCCCTCTTTAATTTGTTACATATATGAAATTTAGTGTTTGATTTTGGTGTTGGGGTTTGATTTGTGCATTTCGGTGTTGACTTTGGTCTTAGCATTTGATTTAGGAATTCATTTGGGTGGTGGTACGTGTTGGGGTTTCATTCATTAAGAACAGATAATGTCCATCATCCAGGTTAGAATATAGATACTTGATGCCAATAGTATTGCTATACAGCAATAAGAATGTATGGCACTATATATATATATATTGGATGTAAAGCTTCTTATGCTTTAACATAATTCCTGTCTTTTACATGCTTCAAATTATGTTGTTTGCTATAATTAGTTTTGATTATTTAAAATTTTGTGTAAAAATTATGTTGTTCTCTGTAATTAGTTTTGATAATTTAAAATTATTGTATGTATGCTGATTCAAAGCCACCCCACCATGCCTTTTAATATAGTTGGGACTGCTTAGTGAGTTGCTGAAAGAAAGAGCTTGCCTTGTTACATGCCTTCCCTTTGAATAGCTCCAACCTTATCCTTTTGAACTGGTCTTCCATATTCTGCAGTCAACATATCCAAGTATCTTGGATTCAGCCTCCTGTTTCTTCGGGGTCTAACATTTGACGCCCCTGGGACTTCGACCTTGCCCTCAAGGTCGAATTCGGGAAATTGACTCTCCATTTGTTTAGTGGATTCCCAGGTGGCTTCTTCCTTAGGCAGATATTTCCATTGAACTAACACCTTGACTTCCAATCTGCTGCCTTGTTTCACCCATCTACAGTCCTTGACAGCTATGGGCTCTAGTATAGTAGACCCTTCTTCTGAAACCGGTGGTGTTGTGCCATGTGGAACCTCTCCTTCTCCTATACGCTTCTTAAGGCATGATATATGCAACACGGGATGAATCTTGGAATTTTCTGGCAACTCTAATTTATAGGCCACTGCACCTATTTTTTCCAAAACCCGGTAAGGCCCAAAGTATTTGCTGGCAAGCTTTTGATTAGCTCGCTTAAATATTGATTGCTGCCTGAATGGTTGTAACTTCAAAAAGACCCAATCGTTCGCCTCAAAGTTCTCATCTCGGCGATGGCTATCAACTTGCTGCTTCATGTGGTTTCTGGCTTTTTCCAAATTTTGCTTTAATAGTTTGAGCAACTCATCCTGTTCGCATAATTCCTTGTCCACCTCTTGCACCACTGCACTTCTTGGTAAATAACTGGTAATCACATGCGGCGGTCTCCCATATAAGGCCTAAAAGGGAGTGAGCTCAATTGCACGATGGAATGTGGTGATATACCAGAATTCTGCCCAAGGAAGATGGCGGCTCCACTGTTTTGGTGCTTGACTGGAGAGGCAGCGAAGATACTGCCGAAGACTTCGGTTTACTACCTCGGTTTGCCCATCGGTCTCTGGGTGGTAGGCGGAAGACATTTTAAACTACGTCCCCTGTAGCTTAAAGAATTCTTGCCAAAAATTACTAGTGAACAGAGCATCTCAGTAACTAAGAATAGTGCGAGGAATCCCATGGAGGTGAGCCACATTGTCAACATATACCTCTGCTATTTTTTTGGCTGTGAACAGGTGGCTTACACCTATAAAATGGGCATACTTTGTTAATCGATCCACGACCACCAAGATGGCATTCTTCCCGCTCGAACTCGGCAATCCTTCTATAAAATCCATGGAAACATCCTCCCACACATGTGATGGCACCGGTAGAGGTTGTAAGAGGCCTGTAGGTGACCGAGAATCAGCCTTATTTCGCTGGCACACATCGCATGCCATAACATAGTTCTGCACATCTTTTTTCATGCTGTTTTAGTGGAAAGCTTGAGCAGTCCTTTTCCATGTCCTCAGCACTCCCGAATGGCCACCTGTCTTTCTGTCGTGATATTCCTCAAGTAGGCGCGGCTTCACAGTTGACTCGGGAGGAATAGCCACACGCCTTTTTTACCACAGCAAATTATCTTTCCATTCATAGGCAGTCATTTTGTTAGCTTGCTCTTCCATGCGACTCCTTACTTCGTTGACCCATGGGCTTTCGGAAGTTGCTCTTTTTATGTCAGCCCATATTGTGAACTGAGGCTTGGTGATGGCCCAAAGGGTTGGTGACCCATTTTCCCTAGATAATGAGTTTGCGGCACTATTATCCCTACCAGGCCTGTATTTGATTTCGTACTCGTAGCCAAGCAACTTAGTTACCCACTTTTGCTGCTCTGGAGTAGAAACTCGTTGTTCCAAAAAGAACTGTAAGCTATGCTAGTCAGTCAATATTTGAAATTTCCTTCCCAGGAGGTAGGGCCTCCAACACCGAATTGCTTTAATAATTGCAAGCATCTCCTTGGAATAAATGGTTCACACCTTCTCTCTTGGGCCCAAGGCTTGGCTTAAATAGGTCACTGGCTGGCCTTGTTGAGACAAAACAGGCCCTATACCTGCATCCTAAGCATCGGCTTCAATTACAAAAATTTCATTAAAATTAGGCATAACCAATATTGGGGTTGTGGTCATGGTAGATTTGAGCTCTTCAAAAGCCTTGTGTGCCTTCTCATCCCATTGGAATTGTCTCTTCTTCAACAATTGTGTTAGTGGGGCTGCAATAGTGCCATAGTTGCGCACGAACTTGTGGTAGTACCTGATAAGCCCCTAGAATCCTCGAAGTTCGGTAACAGTGTTGGGCCTAGGCCATCTCTTCATTGCTGCAATCTTGCTTTCATCCACTTGCACCCATTCATTGGAAATTAGATGCCCCAAGTACTCCACCTTAACTTGTCCGAATGCGCATTTAGAGCATTTTTAAAAAAATTGCTGGTTTTGCAAAATTTTAAAAACAACTTTAATATGCTTTAAATGTACTTCCCAAGAACGGTTATATACCAAAATGTCGTCAAAAAATACAAGAACGAACTTACACAGTAGCGGCTTGAAAATGGCGTTCATGGTTGCTTGAAATGTTGATGGGGCATCACATAGTCCAAAAGGCATAACCAAGTACTCAAAATGCCCACTATGAGTTCGGAATGCCTTTTTGTGCACATCGTCAGGATGGACTCGGATTTGGTGATATCCGGCCCTAAGATCAAGCTTTGTAAAATACTTAGCACCATGTAGCTCGTTGATTATGTCATCCACTGTCGGAATGGGGAAACGATCCTTGATCGTGGCTTCATTTAAAGCTCTATAATTTGTACAAAATCGCCACGTACCATCCTTTTTCTTTGCCAATAAAACGAGTGAGGAAAAAGGGTCGCGGCTAGGGTGGATGGTCCCATTTTCTAGCATCTCGGACACTTGACCCTCGATCTCATTCTTTTGAAAGTGCGCGTACCTATAAGGACGCACGTTGACAGCCGAGACTCCCCCCTTCAATGGGATTCGGTGGTCAACTTCTCTGGAAGGAGGTAAGGAGCGTGGCTCTTCAAAAAGGGCAACAAATTCCTCCCAATTGCAATCTATGCCCACGGGTGCTTGGGCATCACTTTCTTCAATATCTCTGACTTCTTTGACCAGCAAATAAAGTTCCCCCACCATTGATTTCTTTCTTAAGAGACTGTACAGTAATCTCTGTAGAGGAAGAATCCTTTTTGCCGTGAAGCACCATGGACTCCTCTTTCCAATTAAATTGCATGGTCAGATTGCGCCAGTCACAAAATACCGGTCCCAACTCCACTAGCCACTGTATGCCCAACACGACGTCCAACCCTTGCAATGGAAGAGAGAATAATGTAACAGCAAAAGTAAAACCTTTGATTTCTATTGGAACTGCTTCATGTTTCTCTTTACAAGAAAGCTGTCGTCCTTCGGCAATTCTCACATTAAATTTATCGGTAGAGGTAACTGGTAAATGAAGGTGGCGAGCAACTCTGTTGCTTACAAAATTGTGGCTAGAGCCACTGTCAACCAACACAGTAACTGGTTGCTTGCCGATAAATGCTTGCAACTTCATGGTACGGGGTCCCTTCCAACCTGAGAATGCATGGAGAGTGATTTCCGCTTGCTCCTCTCCCCCTTCTTGCTCTAAATCCTTGATTATCGGTCCAGAAATGGGGGCGTGGTTGCTAGCTTCACCGTCCTCATCCTTTCTGCCTTCAATCAAGAACATCTGGGGGGTCTTGCACTTACGGCCCGGGGTGAAGCGCTCACTGCAATTAAAACGGAGACCTCTCTCCCTTCTTCATTGCATTTCCTCCCATGATATGCGCTTAACCGGAAAACCAACAACTTGTTTTGGTGCTATGGGTGCCGCTGGTTGTGGTGCAAGAAAGTGCGTGGTGGTGGTACAGCTTCCGCCACTTCTGCACGCCCTTGCCTTTGTCTTCTTATGATATGGTCGTCCTTTATCCTAGCTATCTCGATAGCCTCTCGCAATGTTTGTGGTTTGGCCATGCGCACTTCATCATCAATTTCATCTCGTAGGCCTCCAAGAAAATTTCAAA
>JAESVK010067689.1:1059-17328 GCA_017140935.1 Hamamelis virginiana
CAACTGGTTCGATTGCTCGATCGCCCGATAAATTAGTGAACAAGTGACATCACATGGTTAACCCACTGGTTCGATCGCCTGACCGCCCGATATATTAGTGAACAATTGAGATCACATGGTTAATCCACTGGTTCGATGGACCGATCGCCCGATAAATTAGTGAACAAGTGAGATCACATGGTTAATCCACTGGTTCAATGGCCCGATCTACCGATAAGTTAGTGAACAAGTGAGATTACATTGTTAATTCCCTGGTTCGATTGCCTGACCGCCCGATATATTAGTGAACAAGTGAGATCACATGGTTAATCCACTGGTTCGATTGCCCGATCGCCCAATAAATTAGTGAACAGGTGACATCACATGGTTAATCGACTGGTTCGATCGCCCGATAAATTAGTGAACAAGTGACATCACATGATTAATCCACTGGTTCTATGGCCCCGACCGCCCCATAAATTAGTGAACAAGTAACATTACATGGTTAATCCACTGGTTCGATGGCCCGTTCGCTCGATAAATTAGTGAACAGATGGCATCACATGATTAATCCACTGGTTTGATGGTCCGATAAATTAGTGAACATGTGAGATCACATGGTTAATCCACTGTTTCGATGGCCCGATCGCCCGATAAATTAGTGAACAAGTGACATCACATGGTTAATCCACTGAATCAGAACAATGGAGTTTAAAATAATTGAAAACATGAAATTACAAAGAGAAATATATTGAATTATTCAATCAGTAAGTTATATGGTAAGTTATTTCAGATATTTGGTTTTTTAATTTAAAAAGCAAACCCAAGAGGATCGGGTATGGTATACAAAGATGATAAATAATTTATGGGTTTCAAAACGGTGGTGTATTGGGATTATAACAAAAAGTACAATACGAAAATTAAAAAAAAAAAAATGATTAGCGCAACTCCAAGTTGCGCAAAGGATGGTGACAAAGCGACACCGTATTCACGTGCGGTTTGAATTGGGTCGGGCACTAACCGCGTGTTTTTAATTCCTTTCTAATCTCGGCCTTACATTTAGATCTGGCGGCTGAAATTGGTCACTTGATGCAAGGCTACATCAGGCGCACATGATGATAGCACGACTCTATATATATATATATATATATATGGATTATATTATATGGTGCATCTTATAAAATTTTTTTAAGGTGAACTGCCTAGAGTCAATTGTAAAAGAAATTTTGAAAAACTGACCGTTGGATTAGATAACTTATCAATTTCATGGTCGCAAAAAATCACAGTGATCCAACGGTCGATTGCTAAAAAATTAACAAAAAAATGATGATACTTTTAAAAACAAAAGAGTTACAAATTTTTCACGGTGACATTTATAAAAACCAACCGTTGGATCACTGTGATTTTTGGCGAGCATAAAATTCATAAGAAGTTGATCTAATCCAACGATCAGTTTTCCAAAATATGTTCTGCAATTAGCTTTAGACAGATTTTGCGTAAGGTGACATGCACCTTTTATATATATATATAGGATGTTGTTATAAGGTGCACCTTATGCAAAATGACTTGTACGGAGGAAAATGCAAAATAGATTTTGAAAAACCGACTGTTGGATTGGATCACTGTGATTTTTTATGAACATAAATTTCATAAGAAGTATAACTAATTCAACAGTCGGTTTTTCAAAATCTAATCTGCATTTTCCTCCGTAGAAGTCACTTTGCATAAGCACCGGTGCACCTTATAACAACATCCTATATATATATATATATATATATAGATAAGGTGCAAGTCAACTTACGCAAAATCTGCCTAAAGCTAATTGCAGAACAAATTTTGGAAAACTAACCATTGCATTAGATCAACTTCTTATAAATTTTATGCTCGCCAAAAATCATAGTGATCCAACGGTTGGTTTTTATAAATGTCACCGTGAAAAATTGTGACTCTTTGTTTTTTAAAATATCACCATTTTTTTTTATCAATTTTTTAGAAATTGGCCATTGGATCACTGTGATTTTTTGCAAGCATGAAATTGATAAGTACTTTATCTAATCCAACCAACGATTAGTTTTTCAAAATCTCTTTTGCAGACTAAGAAGTTCACCATACAAAATTTATATAAGATGCACCCCTCTTCACCCTTGAAACCTTTATTGACGTTGAAAAACACCAATTATGTGCATGGCCTACATACCCGGCCGCATGTTACGGCCGTTACCCAAACTTTTACTTAATCTTTTGTTTCAACCACTTTTCCAACCACCATCTCTCTCTCTGTCTCACACACGCACACACAATGATAATAGCACACAGACATGAAAATTGTTAGGTTCTTTTAGAGCAATGCTATACATGCCAATTTTATTTTTTTCTAAAAAATGTGTCCCAAATAAATCCAAAACTTTCATTTATTGTCAAAAATATACTGCTAAAAAAGAGAAAGATTAGATCATTCATCGTATCATTTGGGATAAGTTTTGGGATGTTTAACATATTTTTCTTTCTTTTAAGGTGATGTTTGGGTGAAACTTATACATGTGGGAGTATGGGCGTGTGTTGTGTTTGTGAGTTACTTTGTAACTCTAAAAAAAAGAATGATTTGTGTGAATCCCACGTCAGCTGAATGTACTGTATGTCCATCCTTCATAAGTTTCGTCACTCCTTAATCCTTTTGAAAGTAATGTTTAGACAAAACTTAAAAAAATACTATATCACCCGACACTTTAACCAGAAATTAAAAATCACCATGATGTGTCCTGCTTTGAATGGTGAGATCTCTCATTTCAAACTGATTCCCTCTTTTTCACATACCACTCAAACCACGACATGTCGGGGTGATTTTTAATTTCGTATTAAAGTGTCGGGCAATATAGAATTATTGCAAAAAATTATACACGTGAGAGTGTGCCAATTCACTTAATTTGGGTGTTATTTTTTTAAAGAAAAAAAAAAAACAAAACATGAGTATTACTAGAAACAGAAGGTAACATTGCATGGGACCATTGCACCATAAGTCATGCCGAATTAATGCAACAAATTTTGTCAACTTAAAGCTATAGTCTTTCATTACAAAGACTTGTTCATTGGGACCCTTCCACTCCACTCTCTGGCCTTTGGCTTCAATGGCTAATCCTAGACAAAAATTCCACTTCTTCTTCTTCATCTTCATCATCGTCATCTTTCTGATCTTTGTGGACCATGGCTCATCCTTTGAACTTGACCTGGAGGATGAGCCATGGCTCGACGAGGATGATGATGAAGTTATAATGGTTCAAAGGTGGCGTGATTCGCTTAGAAGTTGTGACTTCTCCACTGGAAAATGGGTTTATGATCAAACTTATCCACTCTATGATTCAAGTTGCCCATATCTTAGCACCGCGGTTACTTGTCAGAAAAATGGACGGCCGGATTCTGACTACGAGAAATGGAAATGGAAGCCTCAAAGTTGTTCCATTCCAAGGTACTTGAACTATTAATGTTGATATATAGTAGCAATATTATGAGAAATACTAGCATGACCCATAATATATATTGCTTAATTGGGCAATTAGGATCAATATATGTTAGCAATTCTAAACCTGCTGATAGCAACTAGAACATGTACATGTTTGTATTTTTGTGGTTCAGGTTTAATGCACTGGATTTTCTAGGAAGGATTAGGAGGAAAAGAATAATGCTGGTAGGTGATTCTATAATGAGAAACCAATGGGAATCTCTTGTCTGCTTAGTGCAAGGATTTGTTGATCATGCAATAATTAAGTTACTGGTTTTTTAATCAAGTGAATTAACACTTAATTTACAGTAAAATTTTCAACTCGATTTAATTAATTAATTTCTGACCTTTGATTAATGTATAACATATTAATGAATTAGCATAATGGTCACAGGATTTTGAGACATCCATTGAATTTTCATGGGCACCACTCCTAGTGGAATTGAAGGACCTGAAAACAAGAGAATTCTGCATTTGGATTTGATTGAAGAGAATGCAAAGTATTGGAGAGGAGTTGATATTCTGGTGTTTGATTCAGCTCACTGGTGGACTCACTCTGACAAATGGAGTTTGTAAGATAAATTTCGCAATTTTCTTTCCTTTTCTTTCTTTCTTGTGTGTGCCTCTGTGTTTGGTTGCTAAGAAATAAAAAATAGAAAGGAAAAGAGGAAGCAAAGAAAAAATCTTGCAATTTTTTATATTTGGATGAGTATATAGGAAACACAAAATGTGACAATTCAAATTTTCCTAGATTCCTAGCTAGAGTACTTAATTGGATTTATGAGCCAAAACTTAAGATACCAAGTTCTCTCTTCTTTATATTTTTAGTTTTTTTTTTTTCTTCCATTTTCTCAGCAACCAAACAGATTAACTCAAATTGTATGTGGATTTGACCTGATCATGATCCTAATTGAAAGGTGATTATAAATTAATTTCAGGTGGGACTTTTACATGGAAGGAAACAGTATCTTTAAAAATATAAATCCAATGGTTGCTTACCAAAAAGGACTCACAACATGGGCTAAATCGGTGGATTTAAATCTAGACCCTCGTAAAACTCGCGTCATCTTTCGAAGCATGTCACCTGGGTATAACAGGTCTGATAAATTCTCTCCTCTTTTTTTTCCCCTGTTAAAGGCATGATGAATTCTAAATTGCACATATTGACACCCACTTGAAAAAAAAAAATTTGTCCATTTAATTATGGGTTTTTTTCTTGGTGCGGAGAAAATGGTTGGAAATGTTATAATCAGAGGGAGCCTCTAAATTATTTCAGTCACCAACATGTTCCTGAACAAATGATTGTGTTACAAGGAGTGTTGAGAAGGATGAGATTTCCAGTGTATTTGCAGGATATAACTACGATGTCGGCCCTTCGAAGAGATGGGCATCCTTCTATGTATAGTAAGGCTATGGACCAAGAAGAGAAGCAGCACCCAGGAGGCTACAGCTCTGATTGCAGCCATTAATTGGTGCTTGCCTGGGGTACCTGATATCTGGAATGAGATGTTAACTGCAATGCTCTAAGTATGTACAAAATTAGGATTGTTTTGTCATCTTAGAGTCTATATATCATTATAAGTTATGGTACTTTGGTGCCTTGTATTTGGGGTTTTTTTTTTTTTTTTTTTTTTTTTTTTCCCCCTTTAATGAAATGGATGACAATATGTTTGGCATGTGGCTTTTAATATCAAAACTGTGTTGATCTTGGTGTTCTTTGTCATTTAATCTAATATTTTCTCAATGGTTTAAGTAGCAAAAAGTCGAATTGGAGTCGAAATTGCTATTTCGGTCGAATAGTAGAACATACAGATGTCATATTATGATTGGATTTAAATCCTCATGAAGGGGTGACACCTACCTTCATTCTTTCTTATAACCCATTAAAATAAATATATTTTTATATAAATATTCTTCCCCAATACCTAAAAAAAAGGAGGAAGACCCTCCTTTGGATGAAAATGACCTCAATCATAGTCCTCTCTTTTTTTTGGAAGACCCTTCTTTGGATAAGTATGACCTCAATCATAGTGCCACCAATACCCAACTTTGAAAAGCATATCCTTCCTCAAATTCATAGTAATATTCCTTGTCATTCCCTCTTTCAATTCATGCTATAAATCATTTTACTTATTTTTACTTTAGGATGGTTGGGCTGGTTCCAAAACAAAACCAACAGCCCCCCACCTCCACCAAAAAAAAATAATAATAAAACAAAAAAGAGGGTTGCTTTGTTCCAAAATAAAGTGATAAAAAGCAAAGGTAGCCACAGCTGCATGAAAACAAGAGAGGAAATAACCCATTCACTAGTATATATAGGGTCATATTTGAGATATTTATGTGTGTGTGTGTGTGTGTGTAGAGAGAGAGAGAAAGAGGGAGAAAGTACTATGGAAAATGCTTGCTCTACAGCTGAATTTCTAACTTTTGTTGAATCAATGATAGTATGAGACCAAAACACCAATTGGCAGGACAATCAATAATGGGATTAATTGAATAGATTCTTGGAAAGCCATTCTTCAGATTAGGACAAGAGAATTGATTCTTACTTGGGCTTTACAGCTCAACCTTCTTTAAAATCATGGTGTCTGATGGTCTATGAATTCCATTACCAAACCAGGAGAAAATATCTGATGGTCCTGACCACCATAGAGGTTAGAGATGCTTCACTGTAAATCACGCATATCTAGGCCAACCAATCTAACCCAATTAGAGTTAAAGCTTAAAATAATTAATCTTCTAATTATATTGTGAACATTTTGCTGTTTGAGGTGACCACTATGGAATCTGATGGAGCTTAGTGCCATTATATTAATTTTTACCATCTTATCTACAAACTATCCCTAATTAATGGCACAAGCTTTTTCTAATTTCATGGCATTTGATTAAAGGAACTATAGCAACACGTAATTGTTCGCTTTTCCAGGAGTTTAGGTAAAATCTAGGAGGGTTAATTAACATATAATCTAGGTTGTGTGATTTTTTTTTTTTGGCAGGGTTTTGAACCCCCAAACTTGTTCTTTATAAGATAGGGAGAAATACTACCTTAACAATAAGGCCAATGACACTCTCTTTGATTTGGTAGAAATGGAAATCAAGCCAAAAAAGAGGGGAAAACAAAAAGGAGTGCAAATTTATGGATTAGATTGTGCAAGATCCAGATTGTAAGATTGCTAAATTGTATCATTGAAGACTTGCAAAAAATTGAGATGAAAGAAGCTAGATGGCATGTGAAGCTAGTGAAAATTGAATAAAAGGTCTGTAAAATGAATTGACCCCCATTTTGGCACATTGGTCTCTTTCATTCTACCATCCAAACAAAACAAACCCTACCCCACCATAAAAAAAAAAAACCCAAAAGAATTGCAAAATCCCATTTTACATGATTTCTCACAGTGTATTCTCAAAGGTGCTCATCATTTCCATTATTACTATTAAAAGATAAAAGAAAAAAAGTGATGACTACCTCTACCTCAATCCTTTAGGAATGAATCTCTTCCTCATCCTGGCAAGTTCCTTAGCACTCAACCCAAAAGCCTTCTCCAAAAGCTCTTCTTTGATATCAGAATCAAAAAGAGCATTTGGGATTCTCATCAATCCTGGATTTTGGCTATTGAAACTCCCCAAAATAGTAGCTGTTGAATCTCCAACATTCATTTGAAAGTGCACTAGACCTTTAGGAAACACCATTACATCTCCTTTTTCCAGCACTTTAGCAAAAACCCGGTTTTGAGTATCGACAAATCCTGAATAAATCCTTCCCTCCACCACAAATGCAACTTCTGTTGCTCTTGGATGATAATGTGGTACGTTGATGCCACCGGCATCAAAATCGGCTCGTACAAATGACATGCCAAGTGTGTTGAGGCCTGGAAACAGACTTGGGTTCACTGCCTTGGATGAAAACCCAGTTTTTCTAAAGTTTCCTGGAGATTTAATGCCAGAAAATACGAAGTCATTGGCAGTGACAATCGACGAGTTCTTGCAAGAGAAGATATTAGTTGCAGATTCAATGGTGGGTATGCAAAAGTCTTGGATTGGATCAGGATCAGAAGCCAAAATGACATAGATGTGAAGGAGGAGGATAACTAACAAAACTGTCATTTTTAGGGACATTGTATATTGCAGTAGTAGTCTTTGGGGCAGTCTTTGGGGCTATGTATCAAGAATGGTATAGGGATATAGAGTTATATATAAAGATTGGGTATCTTGGACTTGAAGCAATGCCTCTACACTTCAAATAAAATATGCCTATATTGAGAAGCAATAATGATACATGCTAAATACTATCACCACTTAATAATATGACTTCTCAAACACAATTGCCTTGAAATAATTGTTGAAGCAGCAATGTATGCTCATGGCTACTACTAACTAAATAAATACGAGGTATGGATACTTCATTGGAGGTACCATGGCAGAATGAGATGCTGACACTCTTTTGACATATATGAAATGCTACATGAGATAATATAATTATATATATTGTAATGATGTTGTGTTTAATTTCGCCATGTAGTATTCTAAATTTTCAAAATTTATCATATCATTGTATCTATATTGTTGTATATATACTCGTCTCATATCTATATCGGTGTTTCATAACTAAATAATAAATATTTTTTCTCCATATATATTAAATCATTCACAATGAATTTGAAGGTGCCATCCTAGCTAGTTTCTAATAATGCATTAATTTTAGTATGATTGTATATTGTATTTCTAGCTTAAATATATAAATGTACATGTATAAAGATATATAGTTTACTTATTAATGAAGGGAAGTAATAAAATGAAGGAAAGAGGATTAGTTAGCTCCGGTATGACAGCATCAACAAACACTGGTATGATCTGGCTGTCTACTAGTGGTGAAATGGTTAAAAGTAAAGCTGAGATGTGAAAATGGCCATTGATTATAAGACAGAGTATATCTCAAGACTGTGACTATGCCACCCAATCCATCATATCAACTCAACTCAAGAACACCAACTGATGCAAAAAGTAGAGAGAACTGACATGATGAGGAGAGTCTATTTTAGTATTACTTTTGTTTAAAAAATTATTACTTTTGTAGGGACCAATGGTAGACCATGGGGTGGTGGTTTTGGACCTTGTCAGCTGAAGCTGGGTGTGTTCATTAATACTTTTAATGGATTGGAATTTGGATCATTACTATAATATTTCAATCAAATATAGGATCTGGTACTAAGAAAAGTGTAATAAATTTGGATTGAATGGGAAATTATAGTTTGTTTATGTAGATTGTGCTTCATTTGATTTGTGATTGATCAAATCAATGTAATTAATAATTGTAGATGGCTGTATGGGGTGTCCTTAGTGGCTTCAAGGCTTCAGTGTGACCCTGGTGGTGACATTTCTTCGCTACCCTGGTAATTAATAACCTCTCTCTCTCTCTCTCTCTCTCTCTCTCTCTATATATATATATATATATATATATATATATATATATATATTCAATTATGTCTAAATGTGAATTTGAAGTGAATTTATTATTGGTATTGATTGGTTGGGATATCTATAATTCTTGTAGTTTTTGGGGGTTGGAGGTGGACAAAGACCCACTTGGGTTTGATTTTTTTTTTTTGGAATAATTGTTTTTGTTTAAGTAAAATTCTAAGATTGTATGAGTAAATATGTGAAATAAACTCTTCTTTAAATAGGTTAAAATTTGCAAAATGTTATAAAAACTTAAGAAACTCTATCAAATTTTCGTCTCGAGGTTGGTATCATTGTATGAACAATATTAGGGCCTAGCTTACATTGGTCAAGCTCTTACCTTCTGCATTTTTAAGCTTTGATTTGGATTGAATCTTTTAAAGTTTTAGATTTTTCCTATCTCTAATGCTTGTTCTATTGCAAGATAAATAAAGACACTTTTACATCCTTATACTATTCTTCTAGTTGTTGAGCTTCTAATATACATTTGTTTAATTAAGGTTTATCTTCATACTTTTGTAAGATTGTAATATTGTTTGGATATAATTATAGAAGTTGTATAAACTTTTATTTTTATAGGTAAAATTTTGAGAATATTGTAAAAATAGATGAAATGTTGCCGAATTTTCATCTTGAAATTAAAGCATACATTTCTATACCTATCATAGATGTAGAAAAACACCTGTATTTTTCTTCATATACATATTTTCATGCAATTTTTCTCTAAGGTTGTTGAATCCTAAAACTTTCTCGAATTGCTTTACTCTAGTAGTAATAAAGTTTAAAGTCATAATTACATATAGTCATTGTTTTGTTTTTAAGTTTGAATAGATATATGCATATAAGTTGAACCTTGGATAGAGAAAATTTTAGTAGTTTATTTTCCTTTTTTAAAAAGTAGAAATGGTACATCCTTCCCAACTTCCCTTAATTCAGATATAAATAATGACATTTAAATATCATTTATGAGAAACATACTTGGAAGCTAAAATAACATTATCCAAGAAAACAGAGAAATTTTCAAGTAGCTCTACAATCACAGTCAGCATTTACAGCTAGAAACTTTTAACTTACAAGTGGGAGTGGCAAGCTTGAGAGTACGGAAGCAGTTATCATACAGTGTCTCATTATCCAGAACCATACACTCATCAGCATTCTCAACAAGCTGATGAACAGATCGAAAGAGTTGCATTGTATGGCTCAACAACAGTGTCAGAAACCTTGGGAGAAGGAAAAACCGAAAATGTCAACATCATGCGATCTGGATATTCCTCCCTTATCTTTGAAATGAGAAAGGTGCCCATGCCAGAGCCAGTGACTACACCCAAAGAATGACAAACTTGGAATCCTGTTAAAGCATAAATGAGACTTAGAACAGAAGAAGCATTCGCAAATAATTTGCTGGTGGAAATATTAAAGTGTAGCATCCTAGAAGCAGAGGGGAAGAGGGATCAATGGTAAACTATAAATGTTAAATTATATTATAAAAATAAATTGATACACAATTACTTGTCTTAAAATTTCATATCATGACAACAATATTGTTTCCTGGGTCAGAAAATTATGCGCACGGCAAAATATTTTGTTTACCAACTTAATGCGGAGAAGATAACAGTTTTACCAAACTAAAGCTCCACTTCATGTGGATATTAAATTGACAAAGTCAATAATTGAAACACACACGGCATGCAAAGAGCATAGTACTAAACAAAACACTGAAAGCCAGAGAAAGTTAAGATGGAGACAAAGAACCAATGATGGAAAGAGAGAGAGAGAGAGAGAGAGAGAGAGAGACATTAAAATCAAAATGAGCAGTCTCCTTCCTGTATGTTGCCCTATCAACAGCTATCAACTTCAAATTATGTTCCTAGATGGATCCTAAAAGGGTTTTCAAGACTTCTCTTAGCTAACACACCAAACTTCAGGGACAAGAACACAGCTTCAACTCATAGAATTAGAGATTGGATTGAGAAACATGGCTTTTGCAGTTCCTCACTTGTGACACAATTTCATGCATCACGTACTCGATTAAAAGCACAACCACAAAACTTCAGGGACAAGAACACAGCTTCAACTCATAGAATCTTGAATACGCCGTAAGGTGTATTAAATTTCAACTACAAAACATTATTACTTTAGTTCACTAACATATTGTGGAGTAGGAGAAGTCCAGGATGCTCAGCAAAGGACAAGCTGCGAGATCTTGTTACAAAAATTAGGGCCTGGCTCACAATACTAACTTGTAGATATAAAGCTGCCATCATATCATGAGGACTATGCCTTATTGATTTTACACCAAACTTATCCTACATCACAATAATAAATAAATGTTTAAAATCTGAAATAATTCTGCTTAAATCAGTAACTTAGATATCTATGGAAATCAAAAATATATATTTCCTACCGAGAAGAAGTCAGTATCTCGTATAGCCCAGAAGAATTAATATTACTGTCATTAGTACCAAATAACCTCCAAGCACAATGCCAGTAGCAAAAATCTCTTTTAGTTTCCAGCTGTCTGGCATTGGAGATGGTTTCACCCTGTCTTTTGAGGTCGTCATGATTGTTCCTATAGGAATATGATGCATGAAATCAGGCTCATGACTGTGCTATTAAACTCATGGTAAATTGAGCAAGCAGACATTATGTATTGACTTAAACTTTACTGGATATGGTCTCACCGTCATTTAGGATGGCAATAATTAGAACCATGAAGGAAGCAAAGTCAAATTTCCATATCAGAGCAATAAACATAAAACCAAACTGCAAAAATTGAGAATAAAGAGAACTGAGCACTGAGAAAATAGCAAATAAAATTCGCACATCAGAGAAATAAAATGGAATAGCAAGTATAGTGCAAATATAAAAAAATTATTTTTGGCACATACCACAATATGGATGATGATTGAAACTGCATAGATCTGCAAAATAGAATCCCCTAGGTATTGAGAAAAAAAATATATACAAACAATAAGCATGAGAGAACAGTTAAGGTATAAGAAGAAGATTAATAAAAATAATAGATAATTATTTACCGGTAATCATCTTGACATTCACACCAAGGTTGAGAGCTCTTCGGATTGTTTCTGCACTATCATGTCTGGGGGGATCGAACAAAGGCAACAAACCAACAAGCTGCCATGGTGCCCCAAGACTGTCTTTTGTTTTCTCAGGTATTTCCTGCGAACAAATCATAAAATCAGCAATTAAGAATTAGGGTGTTCCAGTGTCTCAGCAAGAGTAAATACATCAGGGTTCCATATGCAAACCTGTCTTGCAACAGCTAAAGATCGAAGTCCACGTTCAGCAAACTTATCAATCACCGCATAAGCTTTCTTTTTAACATCCTCCTTGCAGTTGCAAAGGGTTAATATCTGTGCATATGAACATGAGATAAATGTGAATTAGTAGTTATCATTTTAAGAAATTCTTCATTTATCGGACTAAAGAATAGCAAGATACCTGCTCAGGGGCACCTTTGCTAGCTCGATGCCAATTTCCATCAGAATCAATGTAAGTCAGAGCAGTCCTCTTGTTGACAGGGTTAAAGGGGAAAAAATGAATCTCCCTGATACCAGCTCGTGCCTGGAGAAAAATATAAACATAAACACCATAAGCCTGACCATTGATGAACCCTTCACCTAAACAGGGAATATATATATATATATATATAGACATTTGAAGTTGGTCTTTGAAATGAATAGGAAATTAGGATATGAGATTCAGATTGGTAAGATTCAGGTTCGTATTTTTATTTGTTAATTTAAATTTGAATGGAGGGATAAGTGTGAGGCTGAAGACAGATAGTGTTAAGCGTAACTGATAGGGAAAGAGGTCCTTAGAAGTAGGAGTAATGGGTGTATTTAATTTACGATTTTAACCTTGAATGGAAGGATTTCTATTAATCATAAAGGGGCAAAAATTTGAATAATTGTTGATGAAAGATAAATAATCTTTTGCTTTATATGTTAGTATAGATGTTTAATATATTTTTACAGTTCATGATATATTATTTTTTTGAAATAGGAATAGCAAAAATGAAACACATCTTACAAATAACAAAAGTAAGACATATATTACAATTAAAAATTTTATTAAGAATGAATAGATGACAAAGTTGACAATAAATTGTAAATTATAATTGTTCATTACAATAGATATGGGATTACTTGAAGGATAGAAACTCTTAAGTACTGAAATTTGCAGCAAGAATCAAACTGCAGGGAGTGAACATTTGGTCAACGTTAAACTAAATGTCTAAAATGACTAGTAAAAAATAAATCATAAAATTATATTAGTGAAGATTTTTATTTTAAGATAATTAGACAATTTCAGAAAATAGAAATTAAAATTAGAAGCGTGGGTACAAACCTTTATGTAAGTAGTTAGACATAGATTATATATCATACATGTGTAGGGAGGTTAGTTGCAGCATGTAATTACTCGTATGTAGCACTTGTCAAAGAAAAATGGGCAACTCGGGTCACAATGATCGCTAAGTTTCATGCCCTTCATGAGACCCTTGGTGGGAAAACGAACTACAATTTGTGGCTTTAAGTTAAATTCCCCAGTTGTTACAATTTAAAATTTCATATTTTAAAATATGAACATTAATGGATAAGATATAAATGCAACTCTATCTCGCACAATCACTTTCTTAATAAATTTAATATTTTTTTACTCCAATTATCTATGCTTAAACGATGAAGATTTTATATTTGGTGTTAAATTTAATGTTCTATGGGAATATTTTTTAAGTTTGGATCAAGATGACAGACTTTGTTCATGCAATTTAGTTTTTATATAAATTAATTAATTCATATCTAATTAGATAGAAAAAAAAATTAAAAAAATTAAAAAAAAAAGAATGATATATCTAAAACAAATAAGAGTTTTTTAATAATAAACAAAAGCATACTATATCTTTTGAGCAAAAAAATAATTATAAAATATAAATTATGAATGCATAGATTAATTCATAACTACTTCGAAAGGATTTTTTTTTTTTTTGTCTTACTTTAAAAGAGTTGAGAGAAATAAAAAATAACAGAAAAAAGGTAAAACAAAAAGTGAAAACATATATATCATTCGGAATTTTAATTAAGATTTTAATTAAAAATTGAAAAAAAAATCCGGCAAACCATCAATACTTCAAACCTAAACATATTACATATATGAGGAAAAACCTAGCTCATTTTTCACATATCACTAAGCATATTACATATATGTTTAGTGATAATTATACTTCTCTAGATAGTAATACACATGCTGAATGGATGGCCAAATCTATCCTATGGTAAGTATTTTATGTCCTTAAAATTAGGAGTTTTGGTAAATTTTGATAAGTGTATAAAAAAAAAAAATGAAAAAAGAGAAAGGATAATTGTAACTGCCAAGGAGATGGACGTATCCTATTGTGTATTTCGTAAATATGAATTCAGAAGGAAAAAAAAAAGATAAATATAAATAGTGGAGTGCGTGATAGACAAGTTTGAAGTCCTAAAAATTAGGAGAGTGGGCGGGAATTCAGGAAAAAAAAAAAAAAAGATAAATATAAATGGTGGAGTACGGTTTGAAGTCCTAAAAATTAGGAGAGTGGGTAATTTATGAAATTTTTAAAATTTTGATTTATTTTAGAATATAATTCTCTTCTTTCAAATTTATTATTTGATAAATTGTGAATATATAGTTGCAATTATATATTCTGAGAATTTAGGGTCATACATAAAATAAAAATGTTAAGTGTTAATTATACTTCTCTAGATAGTGACCCATGTACGTACTAAATTACTGAGATTGAAACTTGTATCTACTAATATTCTTTTATATTATTTATACTAAAATTTTTGATTCATTAATATCTGATCAATTAGGACTTAAGAAAACTATGACGGTGACGAAATAAGCGTAGTTGAACCAGTTGGCTTGTTAAATATATAATAATTATTATAATAATATATAATTATTAGAATTTATAATATATAATAATTAACTTTAATTGTTTTAAATAATTCTTGTTATCTTAACATTTTAAAAAACAAATAATCAAACATTAAAAAGAGAAAACAAAAGAGATTTGTACATCAAAATTTAGATCCCACGTAACATTTTTCACTCAACATATGATAAAATATATTATTTAAAAATTGAAGGTCCTGCTTAATGTAACTCTCATAGATAACAAAAACTAGAAGCTTAGAGATTGCAAAGTGCCAATTACCTAAAATCAAAATTTTGATAGTTTTCTGAGATGAGACTTATCTTTAGTTTCACTTCTCTCTTTGCTCACCAAACATATATATATATATATATATCATGTAATGCAAAAAAAATATATGGAAATATTATGTTGAAGTTGATAGTAGAATAAATATTCAAAATCTTCAAAATATAATTGAAGAGACAAACGGTGGAGTTGGCTTTATATATATATACTAGGTTTTTAGGGCACGTGCGGTGCAGCTGGTGGATAACTCCTTGGGTTTATTATTCTGTGGGTTTTGTTTTGTCTGTTTCTAATCGCAGAGAAATCTTTTGGTTGCTTTCGGTAGATTCTCTATATCCTGGGATCGATAGGCTGGGTAATAAACTAAGGATCCAGGTTCGTTTTGCTTCTTTCTTAGGCTCGAGGGTGGAGGCTGGCGCGGTCGTCCCTTCAATGGAGTGGTTGATTTCATATCCTGAAATCAAGTTTAGCCGAGTGCAGTTTTGTCTTTGTTTCGAATCTTGTCTGATCTACGATGAACCTCTCTTCTTGCGCGGGGAGTTGATGGTGTTTGCGTTGAGGTGTTTGTTTTTCACAGTATCTATTAAAGCTTGTATAGGTGTTTTTATCAAAGGTAAATATTCTAGGCGGTTATTTTTTTGCTCGGACGATAATGAAATGATTGATGACATAGATTAGGGTTTTTAATACTTGGTACCTGTCTTGATTCTAGGTGTTTATTTCTTTCCCTAATTTTTGCCGTTGAATTTTTTGTTGTTTAATTTTTTGTTTTTTTGTTTAGATGGGGTTTTTTTTTTGTGATTCCGGTAGGCTATGGATATTTATTGGGTTTTCGTTTATGCGATCCATTTGGGAAGCTATAAAAATTGTATTTTTCGTTGGCTGTATTTGTGCTTGATAGGTTAATTTCTGTTACAGTTTAAATAAAATGGTATCATTTAAATATTTGTTGGAATGGATATAGAAAAAATGTATAAGAAGTTTTTTTGTGGAAAATATAGAAAGAATATATTACTTGGTTAAATTATAATGTGGATTGGCGTAAATATGGTATAATTTATGTCTGTTTTTGTTTTTAGGTACTCTGAGATGGTTTTGATTTTGGAGATTC
>JAESVK010067691.1:12618-37685 GCA_017140935.1 Hamamelis virginiana
TAAAAATAAATGAGATTCGAGTCTGAAGAGACATTCCTTTCATAAGACCAAATAACTTTTTGTAAAGCTTTAAAGAAAATAGCAACAAAGAAAATGGAGCCATTAAGTAAATATGTTACCCCAGATAATTTTTTCATAGCCATATAAACACTTCCCTGAAAAATATTCTCAGGAGCCCTCAAGTAAATATGTTTTCGTAACAAAACATTTTCAAGAGCTATCGTTTAAAAATTTATTCATGAACAATCCAAGTAATACCTGTTTAAGGCATTCATCAAGTAAACATTTTCCTGTTAAAGTTATTTGGTTAAAACATTGACCAATTTTTTTCCAGTAGATTTGTCTGGATGGAACAAACTTTTAAGAAAAAAATTTCCCAATAAAAATAAATGAGATTCGAGTATGGAGAGACATTTCTTTCGTAAGACCAGATAACTTTTCACAAAGCTTTAACGAAAATATCAATAAAGAAAATTAAGCCATCAAGTAAATTTGTTTCCCAAGCTAATGTATTTTCATGAGCTACCATGTTAATGTTTTTTCCAATAAATAGTTAGCCATCAAGTAAACATGTTTCCCAAGCCAATGTATTTTATGAGACATCATGTAAATATTTTTCCCAACAAATAGTTAGCCATCAAGTAAATCACCATGTAAATGATTTTCCCAACAAATAGTTAGCCATCGAGTAAATATGTTTCCCAAGCCAATGTATTTCATGAGCCATCATGTAAATATTTTTATCAACGAATAGTTAGCCATCAGGTAAATATGTTTCCCAAGCTAATATATATTCATGAACCATCATGTAAATATTTTTCCCAACAAGTAGTTAGCCATCAAGTAAATATGTTTCCCAAGCCAATGTATTTTCATGAGCCATCATGTAAATATTTTTCCCAACAAATAGCTAGCCATTGAGTAATATTTGTTTAAAAAATTCATCAAGTAAATATGTTTCAGGATCCATCAAGTAAATATTTTTCCCAAATAAAACGGTAAAACCTTCAAGTAAAAGAGCCATTTGGTTAAAATACTGACCAAAATTTTTTCTTACAGAAAATTTTGATCGGACAGAACATAGGCTCAGGGAAATTTTTCACTATAACAAAACAGAACAAAAAAATCGAATAAGAAGAGACATTTCTTTCCTTAAAACAAGCTAAATTTTCCCAAAACTTGGAGTAAATTTCAACAAAGAAGATGGAGACATCATGCAAACAAGAGAGATAGAGGATTCAAAAGAAATTCAAGCAAAAATCAAATGAAAACAAAGAGAATAAAATTTAGAGAACTTTTCGAACACATATTCAATCCTTCGATATTAAAACATGAATACAATAAAATAAGAAGTAAAGAATAAGATGATTAAGGAAAATATAGCATAGCAATTCAAGAATTTGACAAGAACACAAACCAAATCAAGCAAAAATCATTTGAAAATTTAGAAAAATTTCCAAATACATTCAAGCATTTGAAACAAGAACATGAAGAACATCAAGGGGAAAAAAAAATATACAACGCAGAGATGGAGAGGAATCATCAAATGAATTTGGATGAAAAACCCCTCTCATCACTGAACGTAATAATAATCTGACTTAAAATGAAAATTTCCTCAAATCAATAAATAGATAAAAATCAATCAACATTGTGAAATCAGGCAAACTACATAACTTCATCAAATCAAAGTAAACCAATCAAGAAATAAACATAAAAAACAAAAAACACATGAAAAAACAGTAACACGGAAAGTACCGAGTTCGCAGGAGAATCGAAAAACTCTAAGAAACTGTTGAAAATTGAAAAACTTACGAAATTGATGAAAGAGCAGTAACAGGGAAACCCTAGGCGAGAGAACTTCAAAACCCTAAGAAACTGGCGGCAAAATGCCTCGCGGTGCTTTTGATTAAATGATGTTACCGTTGGACTGTTGGTCGGTGCATAGAAAATGTTATTAAGATTTAGACCGGGGTTTTTTTCGTTTATTAACAATATATAATGTTTTATGATTTTTTTTTTCTTTATATTTTTACGATATTAGTGTGTACATGTATATATTTTTTTTAATGGTAAATAATTGTAATTCACGATTAAAATTATATTTGTTTAGATTATGATTAGGGTCTTGTTCTAAAAACAAATTAAAGTTAAAAAAAGATATATTTTAACAAAAATTATATTCGTCCTTTCTTTTATCCTCCCTCGTGCATCTGAACAACTTGAAACAATTATTTTGAAAAATACAACCGTTAGATTTGATGTTCCACTTCTACGTACCATGAATGCAAAAAATTACATTGATCCAACGGTCGGTTTTTAAAAAAATAGGTTGTGACAAGTTTTCATAAATTATTCATTATTTTTTACAATTTTTTCAAAATTGCAAAAACCGACCGTTTGATAAATGTGATTTTTTGCATTCATAATAAATATAAGTGGAACATCAAATCTAACGATCGGTTTTCTTGAAATACCTAATCTAAGTTGATCAAACACACCAGAAAAAATGGAAATGGAGGCTAAAAAGGGAGGCCGAATGGAATATTCCATATTTTAAAGGGAGGTCGAATGGAATATTCCACATTTTAATCACTTCATTAGACCTAACAAAAAACCGCACCAACCCGCTCTTTTCTAAGTTTGGATTGAAATGGGTTTAGAAAATACTTTCATTCACAGGATGAGACTAAAAAGGGGAAAAGTCGTTCCAACCATTGACATGTCTAATTGAGACTATTCAGCTACAAAGTTTTGTTTAGGTCAGGTCAGTTTCAATTAGTGCTTAGCCCAAGCTTAATCAGTATCAATTAGTGCTTCCCTTTATATATATATATATATATATTTAAATAGAAAATATTATTATTTACCAAAACAAGAAAATGTTTTTTTTTTTTTTTAAATGATTTTTTTACATGATATGGCAACTGGTGTCGCCCCAAACGAAGTGTACAATAAGTATATAAGTATTTAGTATTTTCAGTAAAAATATGAAAAAAGTATAAAAAAAACCTTGTTTGGAAATAAATAAAAGTAAATAAAGAATTAAGTACAAGAAATGTTGAATGCTTGTATTAAATTAAATATGGAGCAAATACAAAAAAGAGGGAACCAAGCAGTATTTTTGAACATTGAGAAACAGAAATAAAAGTGGTTTTTGAAAAAATTCACAAAAAAAATTAAATAAAAAGCATTTTTGCAGACTTAACAAACCCTAATTTTCATAATCCAGTTTCTCAATTCTCACTGAGAATTTTAAAGTTGTCTAAAAGTGACTATCTTTCTATCTCTTAAATCAAGTGGAATTTTAAAGCTTCAAAAGTGATTTTAGAAAAAGCTAAAGCAAACAAACCCTAAGTAATATACATTAGCTCCCACAAAAATCATTGTAGTCATAATGAAAATACCCATTACAAAGAAAAAATATTCTATTTTATTAACCATCAATTTGAACAAATGAGAAGATTACAAGCAAATGTCACACACAATCATTTTAAATATCACAAAATAAACATAAAAAAGGAGGAACTGTGTAAAGATAGACACACAAAAACAACACCCCAAAAACCATCCCACAGAAAGCTCCTCTCTCTAACACGCACTAGAAGGATTTTTTAGAGGAAGTGCTTCAGCAGCACTTCTGTTCAAAGCTCTCTCCAACCTTGTCTCAAATGGGGTTGAGTACCAATTCACTCTCTTATCCTGCACACCCATAAATCTTTATCAGTACCCAATATTACCAAATACAAAAACTCCCATAAATCTCTCACTTCACATGTATACCTCTCTGTACTTGCTGGTTGTGTTTGGTATTCCTTTATAGGAAGAGACTGAGCCAGAATCCCTGTCTGAATCTGTGTGACTCCAGTAAGTCCCAACAGTGCCTATTATGGGCATCTCATCAGGGCTTCGAGTCGGTGACCGTCTAGGCGAAGAAGAAACTTTGAACTGTCTGAGCTCTTCAACAGTTAATGCACCTAAAATAGGCCTGTCTTCTAGGCTTATTGGTGAATTTGATCCCTGTGACATGCTTTTCTCTGGTGTAGCAGTCTCAATAGCAATTGTGCTAGTTGTAGTAGTCTTCTTGATGGGTGTTGTTGATTCAGATGAAACCAACCAGTTTGAAAGGCTAGCATCAACTGCTATTTCTTGGTTTGAGTTCTTGGCATGTTCCATTTTTGACTTAGAACTGAATGAGGATTGCTTAAAACTTGGCTCCAAGCTAAAAGGAATGTGGGGTTCTTGGTCTGAGGTGAAATTCTCCTTCTGTTGCTTCAATGGTGGTTTCCCTTTTGCCTTTACAGCCTTCCATTGAGTGACGTTCTCTACTGGGTTGAGCACAGAATGAACATAAACACTCCTATCTCGAGCATTTCGATTCGACCCAATTGTTTTCACTTCCTTCTCAGGTGAACCACATATTTGTATAGGACTATCAACCTCATCCTCAATAACCACTCGAGCTGCAGAAGTTCTAGTCCTTGATTCCCTCGATGAAAGTGATTCAGACAAGAGGCATTCATCGACTATTCTATCATCAGCATCTTCCTCATTATAAACATTGTAGTCATCTTCCTCCTCTTCCTCTTCCTCTTCCTCCTCCTCATCATCATCTAAATCACTTTCCTCATAGTCTAGCTCTTCGACTTCATCGTCACTGTCTCTACAGTTCTGGTATCTGTGATTTGGAGGGTAAGATCCCAAGCTCGATGTGATTGAATTACCATCTTCAGAAGGCGAATGGGATTGGTTTGATTTTGCTAAGTTATCCTCCTTTCCCTTCTCACCACTTTCCGCACTACTTTCATGAACTGAAACATGCACAAAAGTTGTGACATTCGAATCAAATGTTACTTTCTTCCTCGGACTCAAGCTCAACTGCTCCCCAGGCTTATCTCTACACCCAAATTTTAGAAATTAGAAGTAGACACAACAACACTTATTAAGGAAAACAGATGTGTTTGTTATTGTTTTCGAAAAACAAAAAAATAAGTATAAATGGAACTTCAATAACCTATGGAATCCCATTACAAACCAAAATTCCAACATAGTTAAAGGAAAACAAATGGGTTTGTTTTTGTTTTCGAAAACAAAAATTAAGAGCAATGAAATTCAATAACCTATAGGAAACCATTACTAACCGAAATTCTGAGACTGAGCTGATAGATTGTTCTGTCTTGTCCCAATTTGAAGAGACAGTAGGTGTAGGTTGCACAGGCTTGCAATTCCCACTTTTCTGCAAAAATTTTCAGAAATTAAATGAGTTAAATGTATATAAAAATGAAAAACACAGTTTAAGCTCTGTTTATTTTCTAAGAAAAGGTACGAAAGTAAGAAAAAGTTTCATTATTTGGGATCTAATGAAAAATAAACACCGCCCACTTTCTGAGCCTAATACAACCATTGTATGCTTAGTTGAGTTCGCTTATTGGTGTTTTGGAAACAAAAACAACAGGAAACAAATGAATCATAAATCTAGTTTTCTTTTCTTTTCCTGCCGTTTTCTCAGCAACCAAACAGAGAAAGAAATAAACGATCAAAACGCAATTACATTTAAGCTTGGCAATGGGCTTACTTGGTCTCACTGAAAAAATAAATAAAAAGTAGTAAAAGCTCAGTTTGATTGCTGAGAAGAAGGTAGGAAAAGAGAAGAAACCAAAATCTTGATTCCCGATATTTTCATTTTTTAAAATCTGAGAAAACGAAGATCCTCTACTCAACTAGCCCTAATAGAACTATTTTGCTTACTTCTTGCTGCTTTGGAAACAAAAACAATAGGAAACAAAATATTCAAAAATCTCGTTTTCTTTTCTTTTCTCCTGTTTTCGCAGAGCAACCAAACAGAAATTTTCATTGCTGGACCTAAAAAAGACCAACACCCACCTCCAACAAAATCAACTGAGCCTTATACAGCTTTTATGATTAATTAACTTTGGGTGTTTTGGAAACCAAAACAATAGGAAACCCATAAAAAAAAAAAAAAAAAAAAAAAAAAAAAATTCGTGAATCTCGATTTTTTTTTTTTCTTCCATTTTCTTAGAAACCAGATACAGAGCAAGAAAATAATTGAAAAGGGCCATAACAGTTAAAGCTTAGAGATGGGCTTACTTGGTATCGTGGGAGGACCTTGTTCCCCTGTCTATGGCGTTTCCGATCCTTTGAAGAACCAAAACACCCAAGAAAGCAGCCCATTAGAGAGAGAGAGAATGAGAGAGAAAGACTGGTTTGATTTTCGATGGATAAAGCTTGGTTAAAGAGTCTTCATGGTTGCAACTTGCAAATACATTTTTGAGAGAGAGACAGGAAGAGAGTTCTTAGAGAGAGAGAGAGAAAGTTCAGGGAAGAGAGAGAGAGAGAGAGAGATTGAAGGGAATAATGAGGAGAGGAGCGTTGGATTCTTGAAGAAAAACTCAAGAAAAGGTAAAAAGGAGCAAAACGGTCAAGAAATTGAAGTAAGAAGGTTTAGGGTTTGTTTTGATTAAGAAAAGAAAGTGACCGTTGGGACTTTGGATTCTGAAGGTTAAGGGGTTGTGTCACAGCCTGTCATTTTGAAACTCGTTTTCCTTTTCTTTCTTAATTTTTTTTTTCTTTCTTTTATTATTATTATTATTATTAAAACTAAAGACTTCTTTTGTTTGGATCTAAAATATTTTCATGGAAATTTTAGTAAATCTAAAATGTTGAAAGATTTGTCCCACATAGATTTCTCAGACTATCCAAGTTTGGTTAACAAGTTTTAGAGACCCTCCACTTGATAACTTAAGTTATTGAGTTTGATCCTTATTTCTAACATAGTATCAAAGTATTAATTATTCAAACGAGCCTACACATAAGGGAGAGTGTGAAGTTTCATCGTTCGCATGCATCCGAACTGTACGCGAGGATCCTAGTTTCTAATATAAAAAATTGAGAATATATATTTGAAAAAAAATATATTTATAAAAATAATTTATGCCTATTAAAGGCACGAAGTCATTTTTTCAAAATTTCATATTTGCATTTGTGTTCAAAGGACTTAATTGACTCATTTTCTTAATCTGTTAAAATATAAAATGAGTTGCATTTAAAGTTATTTTAAATAATATTAAAATTTAAATAATTGAAGAATCTTAAAAGTATAATTAATCAAATTAAGAAACCACCACTGTGTTGACTCAATGATAGCTTGTGATTACTTTATGTGATAATAATCTGGGGTGGGTTCCAAACTCCCTTAAAAATAACATTCCAATTCAAAATATCCACCAAAAGACAAATTTATATTAAGTAACCCTAACAGATTAATTCTCATATGGACCCATCTACTATTTTCAGTGTACAAACTTTCAGAAAATGTACACAGCTAGCCAACTGGTATGTTTTTACAATGATACTTGGTTAGAGGGTATGATCTAATAGATAAATTCACTTACTTGTTTTGCAATGGTAAACTTTTTTCTTTTTTTTTTTTTTTTTTTAAAAAAGATTTTAGAAAAATTTGGTTTTTTTTTTTTTTTTTTTTTGGTTTTTAAAAAAAAAAAAAATTTTATTTTTTTTTTTTTTTTTTTTTTTTAAAGGAATTTTTGAATATTTACCCAAAAAAATGGTGAGAAGTTGTGATTTGTTCTTAAATAAAAAAAATTATTTGTTAATGTCATTTCAAAGGTTTTGGAGAGGTATTTTATGAAATCAAAATATTTTCAAAGGTTGGGTTTGAACCAACTTAGTTTCTCATTTTTATAATTATCTATGATTGTTGATAGGCTCATAGTCTAATGGCATATATTCTCACTTGTAAGGGAGAATTATCCTACACGAACGTAATACATTGATTCCTATTTGTTAGTAATAAAGGAGATTATGATGGAGATAAATATCTCTAGTTGAGGAGAAAAAAAAAAAGTAAACGTGCATGATATAGACCAGTTTAATGCTTTATAGCTTGTAGATTTGAGTCCATCTTATCACCATATTATTATTTTCAAATAGCGGTTTTTACTTCTTTATTTGAAAAAAAAAAAGGAAAAAAAAAATGTTAAACAAGTAAAACATTGATCATTTATCTCGCGCTAAATGACATGACATAAAATACTTTATATATTTATTTGGTTTCTTTAGTTATAGGTCCTTTGAATAGGAGATTTAGACCAATAGGTCCAGGAAAAATAGTAATAACCCAATAGATCATTCCATATATTTTTCCGAACATTTCTGCCCTTTTATTAAAAATGGATGAAATTAATATGTTCCTATATTAACCATATAAAAATACATTTAACTTTCCAAAATGGTAAAATGGGAGACCATATCCCATAAATAATGGATACTAATTAAGTTAAACTTAAAATATAAAAAATATCACTCATACACACTTTCATAAAGCAACTCAAGCATAGGGTAGACACCAACCCATACACACGATCATTGTCTGGAGGTTGTCAGAAGTGCACGACCCTAAAATTTAAGTTGTCACCGGAAAGATGCCGGAGAAAACAGAGCCCTCGCCGAACTTTTCATCCCTCACATATACTTCGGATAGTTATCTACATCATAAAGGTAAATGTTTTGAAACCAAGAACACATATTTTCGTGATGGGACATATAAATACATGAAATATACATATCCAATGTTGAATCATGATCGTATTCATTTGGGATTGGGGTGTTTTTAGCTTTTGATCGTGTTCTACGCTAAAAAGGTAACGTTTTTTTAATACAAAAACCTTTTTTTTTTTTTTTTTTTTTTGGTGTTGTGACATATAGAAACATACAATAAACATATGCAATGGTAATTGTGGATGGTAGTTATTCAGGATTTAGGATTTAGAGATGTTGAGGAATGAGGGACTTTTTTTATTTCATTTAACATATTTATTTCGGTGAATGCATAATTTTTTACATTGTATTCGTATTATATATGTTAAATTGTAAAGTATAACAATGGTTTAAGATCTACACCACACATAAATTTTCTGACGGATGACATATATTTTTGTTCAAAATCTAAATATAATAATGGTGAAATCAATTATGGGATATATAAATTTGTAACTTCAAGTGCACCGAATCTGACACTGAAATAGATTAGTAATTATCTGCACTAAAAACAAAAACTATGATTATAAACATTGATAAAAAAAAAATCATATATAAAAACTTATAAATTACAGCACATGACATATAGATTGCTCACCCGAACAATAATAGTTCCACCGTGAATATGTTCAGCCGATATTGCTATCTATCTGACCAATTAAAATTTTGAATTAATAAATATAAAAAAGGAGACAAACCAACAAAATATTTCCTTCCAAAAGAATCTTAAATTTGAAATTGTGATTAATTAGGTATTGATAAAAAAGGAAATAAAATAATACAAAAAAATATACCTTATATATGGGTTACAGAGGTCAAAACTGTCATTAAAAAATAATGGTTGACTTCCAATATATTCGGTCAACTACTAAAAGACCTCTTGGGTTATCAAAAAGATTTTCAGACATATTGGGATACTAATCTTATTTGGGGGATTTTTGGCTAAAAAAGCCTATTTATTATTTATAATCTTATTTGTAATTACATGCTAAAATAAAATTTGAGGTGACATATTACGTCAATTATATATGCACTATGTACTGATGTGATACATCAATTGACAAGTCATTTAGTATTGATACAATATACAAATTAACTAGTATGGGGTTTCATATTTTCATGTCAATCGTATATACATTTTTTATTAAGGTGATCTCAGTTAAAAATATCATTTACCACAAAAACAAAATATTAGTTTTGTAAGATTAGACTAATAAAAGAATTGTAGTTCATGTGTATTTGAAAACTTGTCCTATATGAGGACTAACTACTTGTTTTAAGATCTTTTAATTTTTGAACAAATTAGCCTTGGGTTTTATTTTAAAAATTTTACATACCAAAAGTAATATTTGGCATGACTTTGACAAAAATACTCTTCTTCCCTTGTTAACCTTATGGCTTCAATCCAACTTTGATGAATGATTTTGATGATAACAAACATTTTATTATGTATTCAATTATGCATATGAATACTTTGTTATACACTCTTGTTATTTGTCAAATATTATAGAGTGTTTATTTGGCTAACCTTGTTGAATGATTGATTTTTTCTTATAGTTCTTATATATCCATTATAGTATATATATGTATATGCTTATAAGAACATGATTCAAGTTATTAATTGAAGAAGGCTCAACCATCATTAAAGCTAAGTTCAAATGAACTTGTTGGGACATCCACTAAGGAGCATGGAGCAAAAACCTACAACCTTATTGAAGTCAAAGATCAAGCCAAGCACAAGTGTTGAAGATCCTTTATAAAGATCTTTCTTTTATTCTTGTGTGAGTAGTTAGGAATTTACTTGTGTAAATCTCTTTTTAGGATGAACTACATTGGCTCAATTGACTATGACTTAAAGACCATTAGTTTAAATTTTGGAAAATCACATTTTGGTCAAAAATGATTTTAAACTCTTTGTGGGCTATTTGGATTCGAAGACAAAATATTTTACTCTTGTTGTTTTGGCTTAAACAACTTTACAAAAAATTTTGAATTTAGCCAAAAATGTATTTGAACATTTAGTTAATTAGTTCACATGTTGGAAGTTGATATGGACTTAAGAAAACTCAAAAATTAGGTTTACAATAATTCTAGTCGACTAAACTAGTTATTCTAGTCGACTAAGAATGATGTCAGTAGCTAGGTTTTGAGAAATCTTGTTCTAGTCGACTAACCATGTGTACTAGTCGACTAACTTGCCTTCTAGTCGACTAAGTCCTTTGTCCCAGTCGACTAATAGCAAGTCAGTAGCTTAGTTTTGAGAAGCAGCTTATCTAGTCGACTAAACCTGGTTGCCTAGTCGACTAACCAATTCCGGAAAGCTTATTTCAAATATTTTAAATGGCCTAGTCGACTAACCCTTTAGTCCTAGTCGACTAACCGTGCCCAGATTTCAAATTACAAAGCTTTCTACAATACTAGTTGACTAACCCCTTTGTCTATTAGACTAAGACTTGTCTACTGCTCAATAACGACTAGTTTTTGCAAACTCAAATGGCTATATTTTATACCCTAACGACCATATTCTCTTATATGCCTATATATACTCATTATTTGAGTCATGAATCAACTAATGATCATACACAAATATATATCAATCTATTATTCATCATTCTTGTGTGATATTAGTCAAAGATTCATCACTCTCTCTTGAAGCCAAATTAGTTCATATCTTTGAGAGATATTAATGAGAGCTTTATTTGTACATTCATCTACTCTTAAGGAGTTTATTATTTGTACACTTTCTTTCATCTTCATTTGTAATCTTGTATGAAGAAGGGTTGGGTTGTAGCCTTTGTGAGTAGGGATGTCAACGGGACGGGTTTATCCGGGTACCCGCCCCACCCCGCCCCTATTGGGAAGGGTTTGGGGTCATCCTAATAGGGTTAGGGGCGGGTTTGGGATTTTTTTTGAAAACCTTATAGGGTTTGGGACGGGTTTGGGATGAGGGCTTAAAAACCCGTCCCGCCCTGATTATATATGTTTATTTATTTTTATTATATTTATTTTATAGGTATTATACAATTAAGTTTCTCCTTAATAAAATGAAATTCCAATCATGCCTCTTAAGGGGTTTAATTTATTTTACTCTTAGTAGTAACAATTATCTTTAATATTCATCGATGTATTTTGTAATTTATTTAGGTATTGAGAAAATTGAGAAAAGTATAAAGAAAATAGTAAATGGGACGGGACGGTAATGGGATGGGGTCTTTTAATTGGGATGGGAATGGGATTCCAAATCCTGACCCGTCACGGGTTTGGGACGGGAATGGGATGAGGTTTTCTTAAATGGGACGGAGTTGGGAAAGGGGTGACCCGTCCCAAACCCGCCCCGTTGACATCCCTATTTGTGAGCTTAAAGTTTGTTGTTCAAATTCAAGCTTGTGAAGAAGCCTCTTTGTGAGCATTGTTGGAATCTCTTGGTGATATTGGGTGAGAATCTTCAACCGTTAAAAAAGATTGTAGGTGAGGGTCTTCCACCTTGTAAAGAAGACTGTGTAAAGGTTTCTCCACCTTGAATGAGTAATCCACAGTGGATTGAGAAATCCTCGAGACGGAGATCTTGAGGCGTGAATGTAAGAGGGGACCGAACCACGTTAAATCCTTGTGTTTGAATCTCTCTAACTTTATCTCTTGCAATTCATTTTATATTCTTGCTATATTAATTGTTGAGTTGTGATTCAAACTTATTTTCTCTCATTTCTAATTAAGTTCATTAACTTGTTTATCTTCCACTAAATTTAATTGGACCATAATTTTTATTTGGTAATTATTTTTAAAATTTGCATATATTCTATTCACCCCCTCAAAAGGTATATACTTGGGCCAACGTACATCCCTGAACAACCTTCAGCCCCCACCTCCAACCCTATCTGGGATTTCGCTACACTGGATCGTGGATTTCACTATTCCAGAACTCGGATTTGACTACGTCGGAATCCAAATTTCACATCGAAAAAAATATATATATTTTTGTGCATTTTTTTTTTTAACTTTTAATCTCTCCACTACAGAGTGGAGATCTTCTATCCCACTTTTTATGTGCCACTTTCTGTCCCCTCTCACAAAAGTCCACCTTGAAAATCCCATCTTTTAATAAATATTTAAATTTAAATTTTCAAGGTGGACTTTTGTGAGATGGGACACGAAGTGGTACATAAAAAGTGGGATAGAAGATCTCCACTCTCCATTACATCTCTCTATAATCCACCATTTGCCAGCTCGATGTCGACTTCTTTCCATATCATCGCCGGTTCCCACACAAATCACCCGCGCTAAGCGATAGTAATTCCTTTCTTTTGTTTTCATATCTTTTCAGTGCTCACGGGCACTTTCTTTCTATCCAATAGTTGATTCCGAATTGAATGAAGTGGAGCAAACTGGTGATAGATGGAGTCTTCGTGGCAGTTCAAAGTGTTACGGCCGTCGAAAATAGTACAACAAAGATCCAAGTTGACACAACATGAAGCTCCACGGGATCTACTGTCTATGGTGAACCCAACTCCTTTAAATTATGCTTGCTGATGTCGATTTTTTCATCTCAGATCTATAAAAAATATATCAGATCCACAAGTTAATCCAGTAGAGGGTATCGATCCTAGAAACGAATGGAGTTTATCCATTGCAAACCAGATCACCGGAGACTAACGGAGAAGAAACCAGATTGCGGAGATCACTATAAACAAAATTAGAGGCATTGCCGATGTGATTTAGTGCTGTTGCCGACGTGATCCAGTGCAACTTTGCAGTTTGAACCCCCTGGCGGCCTCCACTCACCTTGACAACCCTTTAGCAATCCCCATCCTCTCTTCATATATAGCCAGCTTCTCCTCCTGCACCTCCCTCTCTATATGTGAAAGAAGACTATGATAAAAGAAATTCTGTCCAATGGTAATTATGTCTGTAAAAAAAAATATTTGGAAAAAACATGACCTTAGCTAACAAAATGTTTTTAATTAGGACTTTTCAAAGAAAAAAAAATTGGGAGAACTTTATGCAATAAACAGATATAAAAATAAGACTTTTGGTCAAAAAACTATTATTTTTTCAAAACAATAAATTTTACCCTTATTCCAAATCTCATAATATTAATGATTAGATATCAATACACTTCCATACACTGGAATTCATAATTCATTTTCTTAAAATAAATATGAAAAATGATATGTATCGCTACAACGTATCACTACAAGTATCGTTACAAGAAATAAGAACTGTGAATTTTCAAAAATACCCATTGGTGATTTTCAAAAATTACTATCATTCTCTTCTTGTAGCAATACTTGTAGTGATTAGTGAGTAAATATAGATCACTAGAAATGTGCTATTGTTTTGAAAAATAAAACACACCCCCCCCTACATCGCTCGAATTCAGATTGGATCTGGGGCAGATCCGAATTGATCCGTTTACTGGTGGGTGAATGGAGTTCCATAAAACCGATGTCGTTTCACGAACGAATATTCACTTTGGGCCAAGTAAACATCCTCCTTGACCCCGCGGTGGGGTTGTCTTCGACATAATCGTAGATATTTTCCCCCACACAAACCCTAGCTCCTCCATTCCATTTTTGCTTTCAGTTTAGAGAGAGAAACACACAAACATTACATATATATATTTATATATATACATATAGAGAGAGATGGATTCAGATGAGGGAAAGCTATTCGTAGGAGGGATACCATGGGACACAACAGAGGACACGCTCAGAGACTACTTCTCCAATTACGGAGAAGTCACACAGACTGTTATAATGCGAGAGAAGACCACAGGTCGACCCAGAGGCTTTGGATTTGTGGTGTTTTCAGATCCTTCAGTCCTCGATAGAGTTCTTCAGGACAAGCACACCATCGATGACAAAACGGTTAGATTCCTCCAACTACATTGACTCATCATTTCATACGTATTTACGCCTACTTTGGTATTATATTTGATGGGTATTGATTTTTTTTTCCTTTTTATGTTCTTTTGTTGAAGTAATGTTTGTTTTTACTGTTTTGATTTCTGGGGTTTCATAGTTTTGTGCTATTTTTTAATGGGTTGGCCTATTTTTACCTCTTCAGCTCACATTGATGCATCAGTTAATTACATTTTTTTTCGGTCGAATAGTTAATTACATATGTTTTGCCTATTCTTTAATGGGTATGGCTTATTTTTGTCTACTTTTTCACGGGCATAAAGATATTTCATGGGAATATGGATTTCATTGGGTTTATGCTCTGTTTGGTTCCTTTGAAAATGTAGGGAAAGAAAATAAAGCAAAACTTTGAATTTTTGATTGATATTTGAGCCTAGTAAACCTATTTGGCCGAATTGGGTTGATATTTTCTTTAACAACCAAAGAGGGTTAGGGTATTCTGTTCTTTATTTCTGTGCACTGTTTGGTTAATTTGAAAATGAAGGAAAAGAAAGAAACTAATATTTATACTATTAGATTTTAAAAAATATTAAAAAAATCTAATAGTATAAATATTAGATTTGTTTTTACTGTTTTGATTTCTGGGGTTTCATTGTTTTGTGCTATTTTTTAATGGGTTTGGCCTATTTTTACCTCTTCCACTCATTTGAGCATAGTACAACTATTTGGCTTAGTAGAGGGAAGATTCTGTAATTTTTTGAAGAATCAGAGCAACATCAAACATAAGAAAGATTAAAGCTTATCTTTCCTCTTCTTTCCCCCATTTTCTCAACAACCAGGTGGAAGGTTATTGATTGTTGTGTGATAAAATTATTTTTTTTCCTCGTGTGGGGGAGGGGGAGTCTGTGGTGTTTAAATAGTTCTACATGTTTTGAATTTATTTAATTTGAGGTAGTCTTTAGTTAATGTTTGATAATTTGGGCCTTTTTTCTTAATTATTGTGATCTTTTTTGTTACCCGATTTTTGTAATGCCAGCCATAAGGTTGCAAGTTTTAAAATCAAGCTGGGCTGAATTGCAATGAGTTTTTATTTTTGTGATTCAGTTTGCCTTTAGTGTCTCCATTTTGATTATCAGTTATTACTGACCCAAGTGATGATACTTTTTATTCATCCATGTAAAGAAAGCATGCACTGTTGGCTGTTCTTGTACGGAAGGTATGATAAATTACTACTTATGATGCTTGATATTTATTATGGGAATTAATTATGCCTCTGCCTAGTAGATCTTTTCGTCACTTAAAACATTTAAAATTTGTTGTGTTACTTGTGTATGAATATAACATCATCATTGTGCCAAAGTAGTGTCATTCATGTTCTTTTACTTTCTGTTCCTCTGGTCTTGATTGTTGTTCCGTATTATGAGTCTTATAAATCAGACTGCATGTCTTTTAAGTTTTTTCTGCACTGTTTTAGTTCTTTACTATTGTGTTTATGCATTTGTAATGTTAAGGACTGTTTTGGAAACTGGAAAGTCTGATCAGCCGAACACGATCTTGGTGCTAATGGCCAAAAGTGATTTCTGTTATCATGGATAGAGAGCATTGATGCGATAATCTTTTCAAAAAATGCTTACTAGTTGAGATAGAGAGGGATCCAAACATCACTGACCTAGTATCTGCCTGGAAAGACCTGGTTCCTGTCTAGATGGTTCATCTAATTTTTATTAAAACAACCAGCTAGGCATATTTTGCAGTTCCCTGTATAGCTCCTTTCTGTTTGAAATTTATTAAAATGTATATACCTGTGTATGTGTTTGTGTGTTCCTGGTGGAGTTTTAAACTCCAGTTTAGTCATATTTTGCAGTTCCCTGTATAGCTCCTTTCTGTTTGAAATTTATTAAAATGTATATACCTGTGTATGTGTTTGTGTGTTCCTTATGGAGTTTAAAACTCCACTTTCACTACTCAGGTGGAGGCAAAAAGGGCTTTATCAAGAGAAGAACATTATGCGTCCTCTAGAACTGGAAATACTAATGCTAGCAGAAGCTCAGGAGGGGGAGGAAATATTAGGACCAAAAAGATATTCGTTGGAGGGTTGCCTTCAACTTTGACAGAAGAAGGTTTCCGCCAGTATTTTGAAAGTTATGGCCATGTAACTGATGTAGTAGTGATGTATGACCAAAGTACTCAACGGCCTCGTGGCTTTGGATTCATCTCCTTTGACACTGAAGATGCAGTTGATAGAGTTCTACACAAGACGTTCCATGAGTTGAATGGTAAACTTGTAGAGGTGAAACGAGCCCTCCCTAAAGATGCAAATCCAGGTGGTGGCGGCGGCGGCAGCAGTGGTCGTGGTAGGGGCTACCAAGGATATGGTGCTTCAGGTGCCAATATAAGTACATTTGACAGTCGAATGGATGGCAATAGATTCATGCAGCCTCAAACTACTGGTGGTGGATTCCCAGCATATTCTGGCTATGGTGCTTTGGGTTATGGTTATGGAGCAGCAAATAGTGGTGTTGGTTATGGTGGTTATGGCAGTTATGGTATTGGTGGTTATGGAAGTACCAATTCTGGATTTGGTGGCCCTATGGGGGCTTATGGAAACCCAAATGCACCTAATGCTGGTTATGTAAGTGGCCCTCCTGCTGCCTTAAAAAACTCATGGAGCGGCCAAAATTCTTCCGGATATGGTGGTACGGGCTATGGTGCTAATGCAGGCTATGGGGCTGCAACTTCTTGGAGTGCTCCGGGTAGCGGTGCTGTTGCTTCTCAACCAATGGGTCAATCTCCAAGTGGGGCTTCTGGGGATGGGAATCAGATTTATGGGTATGGTAATCATGTTGGAAATGATGGTTCTTATTCTGGTGGGTATGGAACTGCTGGTGGTCGCTCTCTAAGTACTCCAAATAGCTATGCTGGCAGTGGTGCTAGTGGAGGAGGGCAACAAGGGACAGGTGGTGGCTACATGGGGAGTGGCTATGGCGACACTAATGGAAATTCAGGGTATTCAAATGCAGGCTGGAGGTCTGACCCTTCACAAGCTGCTGGTGGTTATGGTGGTGCTTAGTCCAGCCCAACAGCAGTAACCCCAGACCTTTCACAAGAATTCTTATTCAGACAAGTGGGAGACCTTATGCATGATAGTACCTGATCCTTGGACTGGTCGGGTTGCTAGAATCTCAGTAGTTGTTTTCAGTAGTTCTTGAGCTAGCATATAATGACTAGTAGTTTCAAGTAGTAGTGATATCTCTTATTAGTGGTATTTGCTTTTAAGTCTCTTTAATTTCAGTTTGCTTATAATTGTGTGATTCTGTCTTCTAGCTGTTTGAAGCTTTTTCACCCCATCTTGCTATCATTAAAGCTTCTATTTAGACTTTTCTATTATGATGGTATTGAGGCTTATTAGAATTGTGTTAATGGTACTACATTAGCTTTTTTTTTTTGGGGACGGATGCACTGCATTAACATTAATCACTGGCAGTCTGGTATAAATTTGATGCCCCTGTTTTGAATCTTGATGCTTTGAATCCCATGCTTGTTACTAGCAGTGTGTAGCTGCTTCACTTTGTACGATAAGGATTGAAGAGTAGGGTTGTTGAGATATAGTGAAGCTTCTTGGTAATATGGGTGGATCCTTAGGCTACTTTGGATTGATGACTGCATAGTGGATAGCAGTAATCGTAGTGGTAGTTGAAATATTTTAAGAAGGAATAATCATTTTCATCCTGTATTTGCCCTTTTTGTACAGGAGTAGAGAACTGCATTCTAATTTGGAACCTGTCAAACTCAAAAAATATTAAAATGGGATTTGTTGCGTGGACAGGAATCTAAAGTGATCTCACTTGATGATGCATTTTCAGTTGAACTTTCATGCTCGGCATGGAGGGAGCCAGAATCTTCCAAGTCCAAACAGGTTATGGTATGTGTTCTTTGAAGTTTGCAGGGTAGTTAGCTTTGTGTGCTCTTTCAATTTGGTTTTGATGCCTTATTCTTCAAATCACTCTTAGGACTGATCATTTTTTTGTGAAGTTATTAAAAAAAAAAAAAAAATGGAAAAATTTGGAGAAACCTTCAGCAGTTTACGTGAATGAGGGACTTATGAAGTCTGGTTATTTTTGCCTGTTCTATTAGTGGACCTCAATTTAATTTTGATAGAGTACTTCGGACTCATTTATGTAGCAACACTACATCCTCTTCATTACCCTGACATTCTTTTTATGCTTTAATGTTGCATGCATGGTAGCAGATTGATCCCTAAAACCAACGGTACCCACCAAGCACATAGCCAGCCAGGAGGGGCGTGTCTCGGCATCTTTCGTTGCTCCTCTTTCTGGTTCCCACACTTTATAAATGATTAGGAATTTTGCTTATTTCCATCTGTAATTTTCCCATCCATTCATTGTTTTTCTTTTTACCACAATGTGATTAGTTTTGGTTCAAGACAGACTACCCATGAGTTTTTGTTGTCTGATAAGTTTTGGCCATAATTACCATGTGGTCCATGTGGATTAGTTTTCAGGTCTTCCTTGCTTCTTAAATCATTGGCCATTTTGTTACTGCCAACTGTAATTTTCTCATACATTCTTCTGCTCTGTTTGGGTCTTGGAAAGTTTGACAGAAAGGAAAGCAAAATGTTTAGACATCGATTTTTTGGTTAGCAATTTTAATAATTTTTCTTTCCATTCCCTTCATCTTTCTAGTATCCAAACATAGGCTTTGTGAATGGAACAGATTGTGATAGATGTGGATGACTATGATTACCAACAATGGTTTAGTTTTAGTTTAAGAATACCCATGAAGTAGTCTTGATGGTTGATCTAATTAGCAGTAAGTTGAAGCAAACCCAGCATTGAAGCTTGATTTGGGTCTAAAAGAAAATAAAAAATAAAAAATTTCTTAGTACGTTGTTGTTATTGTGTTACTGGTACCCCTCATAACAACAAAACATATCTGGCACTAAAAGTCACTTGGGAAGTCATCAGGACACTAATTGGACTACTGTACTGTAATCTATTTAAATATATATGTATATTTATATTTATATATATTTGTAGAGTAATGATTCTGTTGACTTTGTTAAAGTAGCAAACACTCCATGGCCGTTAAATTTCGGCCACAGGGAGATCTAACGGCCATGGAGTCTTTACTGAGTCAGCAAATGCTGATAGGATCATTACTATATTTGTATATGGGCATTCTATTATGAAGTGTACCCTTATTTCAAGAAACCAATGGTTGGATTAGATACTCTTCTTATGCATGTCATGTATGCCCAAAAAAATGCATTGATTCAATGGACAGTTTCTTAGAAATTCTGTGAAACTAATTTTGACTACATTGTTGTTCTGCTGTTTTAGATTTGATATCATTGATAATGAATAGTCTTGCTGTGCCACTATTTTTCAAGAATACTAGTTTCATCTGCCTGTATTGTTATGCTCTTCTAATTTTATATCTGACTTGGGCATTGCAGCCTTAAGAGCTAGTTAGGATGGCAGTTTGTGCCCTGCTGCTGTAGTCTGTGTCTCCCCTGTTTTCCTCTCCATGCCCACAACCCACCCACTTGAACCTGGCTTTAATTTTAATCTTAATTTGGTCCAAGCCAGGTTTGGCCATGGCCAAACAGTTCACTGAGCCCAAATGTTACCTGTCCCAAAGTTGGTTGCAAATTCAGGTTAATTGGATTAAGGTTTCAGAGATGCCAAATTTCCATCCCAAAATACATTATCTTCACAAGAATGTAAATGTTTTCTGAATTTTTTTTTATTTTTTATTTTTTATTTTTTATTATTATGGCAAGAAGAGAAAGTAAGGTCACAATTAGACCTTAACTGCTCTCACATAATTGATATTTGATGAATTTGAGCCCCACCATTCACCTTTCTGTTTTGTTGTCTTCTGGACAACCGTTTTGGACTTGTTTGCGAATTTTGAAAATTGGATGAGGTTAGGTCAAATTTTTTACCGTTATTTGATTTTTATACAAATTAGCTTATAGTTGGTTTGAAAAATATATATATATATATATATGCTTATACCATATTTTTTGGTGCAAGGTTGGATAAATTTAGAGGATAAAAAAAAAGGATGAGGAATTATCACGTAGTGTTAAAGTAAAAAATCAGTCACTCATTATTAATTAGTTTGTCACAGTTTCTTATTTGCCAAATAGCTTCTTAGTTTTCCTTATTAATATGGCAACCGTTGTGAATACGTGTGGGTCAGCATCCATGGGTGCTGCATATAATTCGTGTTGATCTAATTTCGTGATAGCTTTGGCTATCAAAGCGCATACTTTTCTCGTAACCGTTGTGAATACGTGTGGGTTAGCATCCATTGGTGCTGCATATAATTCGTGTTGAGCTAATTTCGTGATAGCTTTTGCTATCAAAGCGCATACTTTTGTCGTGATTCGCGAATGTCGATGAATGATTTGTCATTACTTTTTGATTAGTCGATAATCATTCAACATAATCGGAATTAAGATATGTAGGTGGTAGAGATGCCCTTCTCTGTGAGTAAGCCAAATATGTTGGTGTTTGTTTTAAACAAGGTGGACTTGTCTTTTAATATCTGTTGTCAATGTCGATGTCTCTGTTTTTCCTCAATTTCTTATCTTATTTTGTCGTCTTGGGGAAAAATGAAAAAGATACCTCATTTTAACTAAAATCAGCTAAGAACACAAGCTCTTGGATTTCCATTCACTTAATACATGATTCATCTCAAGATTCCAATCCAATGGCTTGAGGAGTAGTGTAGGAGATTTATCCAACATATATCGGTTTTTCAAACTATTCAATCTTGGTTAATATATTTTAGAGGCCGTCCTATTAATTTTTTACAAATTTGAATTATGAGCTGTAGGCATTTGATATCTCTAAAGCTTAAGGAGGACAGGGAGGAGAAGGCTATGCAAAAAAAAAGGCATATAGGTCTGTGATCTAAAAGAAGATATGTCCATATATAAAGCAGAATGATAGAAAAGTAGACCAGCTGTCTCAGCTCCAAATCATTTGGAATATGGTTTCAAGTTGAATTTGCCACTTTGCTACAATATATCCAAAAACATTTTAATTGGGATATCCTTTGTTGAAATTGTCTTGGAATTCTTTCATCACTTCATTCTAAGCCAGATGTTTGGAGTTATTGTAGAATCCATTAGCAAGAAACCTCGGCCATATGCCTTAATTTGTCATACCATTTGGTGTCCATTTGGAAGGATTTTTCTCACTATTTCCATCAATATTGTGCCCTTTTCCCAGTCCCAGTTGAACAACATATATAGAATTCTTCTCACTGATCAATTTAAATAATAACAATGGATTAAGACATTAATTTTTCATTGATCTTAAACCTAAGTGGACTCATGTTAATGTGACTGTTGATTAAGAAAGAAATTAACTCTTATTATTCTTTTTAAATAATTGTCGCCCTCAATTTGTAACTTAATGACCTCTTTCCAAGTGTTGTTTTCATCGCGCTCACTGTCGCTAACATGTGTCGATAACTTAGAGGTGGGAAACATTTTTACCATTAAAAAAAATTTGGAAAGACAAAGAGAGGCATTCAATACTTGGCTCAAACTGGCAAGATACATGAAATTGTTAAAAATTAGGAGGAAAAGAGTAACAAGTGCACCATATTATTATTCTTGAGGTTGATAAAGTCCCTTGCTTCACCTGTTCCAAACTTTATAAAAAGCCATAAAACTCACATGATCTCTAATTAGACTCCAAGCCCCCTCTCTCTCTCTAGCTTTCTCTCTCTACCCATATGGAAAAAGTGGAAGAGAAAGGCTCTGCAGATGGAAGAGGAGATTACACCCAAGATGGGACTGTGGATCTCAAGGGGAGACCTATCCTAAGATCAGAAACTGGGAGATGGAGAGCTTGTTCTTTCATTGTAGGTGAGATACTTCATGTTTTAGTGCAATCCCACCCCTTTCATTTAGCATGTTTTATTTTTTACCAAACTCACTGGTTGTCTCATCAAGGACCAGTGGGAATGTGTGTGTCTATATATATATATATATGGGCTACCCTTATCTTTGAAGAGTAAATCTTTTAATTTGATTCATAAATATGGCTGCCCTTTACTATCTAAGATATCATATGCGACTACTTACTTAATCCCCGTTATTGAATGAAGCATCTTCCTTAATTTCTTAGACGTTGCTCTAAAATATATAGCTGGTAAAGATTCATTGACATTATACTCGAAACTTGGTTCAAAACTCGTCTTTATACAAACCCCCCAACATTTAATTTTACACCAATCGAAAAAAACTTGTGATATTTTAAATAATAAGAAAGTCAGTTTTTTCACTGCGATATTTTTCAGAAACCAACCGTTAAATCACTATGGTTTTAGGCGAAAATGAAATTCATAAACAGTTCATCTAATCCAATAGGTTGGTTTTTCAAACTTTGTTATGTAATGAACTCTACATAGGCCACCTTACATAAAGTTGAACCCATATATATACACACACATGTATATATGAGTGCCCTTTAATTTATCTCTCTTATAGAGTAAATCTTTCAATTAGATTCATAAATATGGGATAACTTTTACTGTCCAAGCTAGATATCATTCATGGATGACCATCTACCAAATCATGCATGGTTATCAAATGAAGCATCTTCCTCAATTTCTTAATAAAAATGATGCCCATTAATTGGTAAAGCTTTATCAGCCTATTTCCTTTTAGAATGATGGTTCAAAAATCCATATTCATGTTAACTCAATATACACGCAGCACCAAAAAAGGGATTACCCAATGTTAATTACTCCTTTGAAAGTGGGTCTTGAAATCAATGTCCTAACCTTGGATATAATTTTGCATAGATTAACTCCTCTCAACATGAACTTGCACATCCACACCATACACACGTGTCAAAAAATAAAAAAAAATTAATAAAAAAATTCAATTCCTTGACTTCTCAACCTCTTCCACACTTTTTTTCTCCTGTCCTTTGTAGGGTAGCCCCTAGCCTTACTATATGGGTTCACATAAGAATTCTCATATATTTTTTGTCCTGTGCATGGGATTTGTCTTTTTGTAGGGTATGAAGTGTTTGAGAGAATGGCATATTATGGAATAGCATCAAATCTGGTGCTGTATTTGACAGACGAGCTCCGTGAGGGCACTGTCTCATCTTCAAACAATGTCACCAACTGGAGTGGTACAGTATGGATGTTACCCATTTTAGGGGCTTACATTGCCGATGCTCATCTTGGCCGATACTGGACTTTTGTCATCTCATCTGCCATTTATCTTGTGGTATATACATGCTAACCAAATTCCCATTTACATTCTCATATCATTCAATTTTTTCCCACATACATGCAATGTAATCCCAAGTCTCAAAAACCATAGCATTCTAATATGAGAGAGGGAGAAAGAGAGAGAGAGAGAGAGAGAGAGAGAGAGGTCTCAAAGGACTAATTAACAAAAATTATATGGGTTTTATCCTTTTTTTTTAAAGCATTTAAATTGATAGAAACCCTATTGAACTCTTTAATCAAACAGGGAATGTGCCTGTTAACCCTAGCGGTTTCAGTGCCTGCATTGAGGCCTCCATCATGTGGACCTGATGTAAAACCAGAGGACTGCGACAAACGAGCCTCCCCATTCCAAATTGGTATATTCTATTGTGCGTTATACATAATCGCGATAGGAACTGGTGGAACCAAGCCCAACATCTCCACCATGGGTGCGGACCAGTTTGACGATTTCGAGCCCAAAGAAAGGATCCAGAAGCTCTCCTTCTTTAACTGGTGGATGTTTAGCATTTTCTTTGGTACCCTCTTCTCCAATACTTTCTTGGTGTACATACAAGCCAATGTGGGTTGGACCCTTGGCTATAGCCTTCCGACAGTCGGGCTCGCGATATCGGTCTTGGTGTTCATGGTGGGCACCCGTTATTATAGGCACAAAGTGGCTTCAGGAAGTCCCTTCACTAGCATTGCTAAGGTGATTGTGGCTGCAATCAGAAAGTTGAAGGTTGTTGTCCCAAATGACCCAAAGGAACTTCACGAGCTGAGCTTGGAAGAGTATTCCAAATCTGGCAAGTTCAGAATTGACTATACCCCTTCATTCAGGTCAATTTTCTTCGCTTTTTTAGCTTATGTTTGGATTTTAGAGAACTTTGATAGAAACGAAAGGAAAAGAAACAGGGTTACAAATGTTTCAGAAAGAAATCTATTTCTGAGCAGTTTGAAGCATTTTCTTTTCCTTTCTTTCGTTCTCACTCTTATTCCATTCTCATTCGATAACGGTGGGGGAGCAAGTTAAAATAAAAAAACTCACATTGGGTTTAGAGATAATCAGGCTCGAGAAATTGGGTTATAGATATTTCATAAAGGAATCCATTTTTGAGCAATTTTAAGTATTTTCTTTTCATTTCTTCTTTCGTTCTCACTCTAGCTTATAAATTCCTTAATTACTTACGCACGTATTGCATTGCCTATAGATTACTCGACAAAGCAGCCGTGAAGAGCGGACCAAGCTCGCCGTGGATGCTATGTCCGGTGACCCAAGTCGAAGAAACCAAGCAAATGATCCAAATGATCCCCATTTTGGTTTCAACATTCATACCAAGTACCATGTTTGCTCAAGTTCACACACTTTTT
>JAESVK010067695.1:0-29781 GCA_017140935.1 Hamamelis virginiana
TAATATTTAAGCACATTAAAATTTTTGGGATATCACAACATTACCCCCTTTTGAAAATTTCGTCCTCGAAATTTCAAAACAAAACCTAACATGAAAACAAATACGGGTATTGCGCTCGCATAGACTCCTCCGATTCCCAAGTGGCTTCCTCAACATCATGGTTGCTCCACAGAACCTTTACCTGAGGTATAACTTTGTTCCTTAGAACCCTCTATTATCTATCTAGAATTTGCACAGGTACCTCCTTATATGAATAATCACCATGAAGTTTTTCGCTAGGTAAAGAAATAAACTTAGAGGGATCATGCAAACTCTTTTGGAGCATGGAAACATGAAACACATTATGTACCTTGGACATACTTGGGGGTAGATCCAATTGGTACGCTACATTCCCAACTTCCTTAACAATTTGAAAAGGGCCAATAAATCTTGGTGCTAATTTACTCCTCTTTCCGAAACGTACAACACCCTTACGCGGTGAAACCTTCAAGTAAACATACTCACCCACTTCAAACTTTAAGTCCTTGTGTCTCACATCATAGTAACTTTTCTGCCTACTCTAAGCTGTCTTCAAATGATCTCGGATGATCTGAATCTTTTCAGTTGTTTCTTTAATCTTTCCAGCAACTTTTTAAAAATCCTTAGGTTCTTCAAAAGTATGCTTCTCTCCGACTGCTGCCCAACAAACAGGTGATCTACAAGGATCCCATAGGGAGCCTCAAATGGTGCCATGCCAATACTCGCTTGATAGCTAATGTTATAGGAAAATTCTATGAGTTTCACATACTTTATCCAGCTACCCTTAAATTCTAAAGCACAGGCACGAAACGTATCTTCCAAGATTAAAATGGTGCGTTCAGATTGCCCATCAGTTTGGGAATGATGTGCAGTACTCATAGTCAGTTGAGTTACCAAAGCTCGATTTAAAGCTCCCCAAAAACGTGCTGTGAACCTTGGGTCTCTATCTGAAACTATGGATATAGGTACCCCATGTAAACTGATAATCTCATTAATGTATAGCCTGCATAACACACTCAGCTTATCTGATTCTCTTATTGGCAGAAAATGAGCAGATTTTGTCAGTCTGTCCACAATTACCCACACAACATCACATCCATTCTCTGTTCTGGGTAGACCGGTCATGAAGTCCACTGTTATGTGCTCCCATTTCCATTCCGGTATGGGCAAAGGTTGGAGCAAACCAGACAGCTTTTGATGTTCCGCTTTCACTTGCTTACAAACTTCACAATGAGCCACAAACTCTGCCACATCCTTTTTCAAACCTCTCCACCAAAAATTTCTCTTTAAGTCTCGATACATCTTCGTCGCACCCGGATGGATAGAAAAATGCAATCGATGAGCTTCGCTAAGAACTGTGGAACGAATTTTCCTATGAGGGACGAATAACCTGTCACGAAATCACAACCCTCCATCTGTACTAGAGATTTTCCACCCTTCTGGCTCTATACCTTGACCAATTTGAGCAACAAGTCGCGTAACTTCTTCAGCCTGGGTTTGAGCCTCGATTACACGGGTATTCAACATAGGTTGTACTGTGAAGTTATACAAACGTCCTTGAACCCCTTCACCAATGTCGTAGATCTCATAGTCTTCTAGAACGTTCCACATTGCCCATCAATTTAAAGCCAAGCTATAAACACGCGGGTAAGACTTTCGGCTTAAGGCATCCGCTACAACATTTGCCCTTCTTGGTTGGTATTTGAGTTCAAAATCATAGTCTTCCATATATTTCATCCATCGACGTTGTCTTAAATTTAGGTCTTTTTGAGAGAAGATGTATTTCAAGCTTTTATGATCGGTATAAACTTCGAAATTTTCTCCATAAAGATGTGATCTCCAAGATTTCAAAGCGTGAACTACTGCAGCAAGTTCCAAGTCATGAGTAGGATAACTCAGTTCATGTGGTTTAGCTGACGAGAGCCATAAGCAATGACTTGACCATTTTGCATCAGGACACAACCCAAACCTTGTCGAGATGCATCACAAGAAACTGTATACCCCAACCCACTAACTGGGCCAACTAAAATAGGCGTTGAAGTCAATCGATTCTGCAGTTCACAAAAGGCTGACTCGCAACAATCGTCCAAGACAAATGCCACTCCCTTTCGAGTAAGCTTCGTTAAAGGAGCTGCTATTCTAGAGAAGTTTGCAATGAAACGACGATAATACCCAGCAAGCCCAAGAAAGCTGCGAATATCAGTAGCATTTTTAGGTCTCTTCCAATTTAGCACATCTTTTACCTTTGAAGGATCTACTGATATACCCTGCTGAGATATTACATGACCCAGAAACTTGACTTCTTTAAACCAAAATTCACATTTCTCATTCTTTGCGTAGAGTTGATGGTCCCGCAAAAGTTGCAAGACTCTACGCAAATGGGAAGCATGTTCTCGCTTAGTCTTAGAGTAAATAAGAATGTCATCTATAAAGACCGCAACAAATTTATCCAAATAAGGCCGGAATACTCTATTCATCAAATCTATAAAAGCTGCAGGAGCATTCTTCAAGCCAAAAGGCATTACTAAGAATTCATATAATCCATAGCGAGTGCAAAACACAGTCTTTGGTGTATCTTCCTCCTTGATCCGAAGCTGATAGTATCCCGATCGAAGATTAATATTTGAGAAATAGCAGGAACCCTTTAGTTGATCAAACAATTCATCAATGCGGGGCAAAGGATATCGGTTCTTCACCGTCACCCTGTTTAATTTTCGGTAATCGATGCACAGTCTCAACGTGCTATCCTTCTTTCTTACAAATAAAACAGGTGAGCTCCAAGGGGAATGACTAGCTCGAATGAATCCTTTGGCCTGTAATTCATTTAACTGTTCCCCTAGTACTTTCACTTCAACAGGTGCCATCTTATAAGAGGGAAGATGGATGGGGTTGGTGCCAGGGTAAACCTCTATAGAGAAATCCACATCACGATGAGGAGGTAGTCCAGGCAATTTGTCAGGGAAAACATCAAGAAAATCTCTCACAACAAGCAGACGTTCGAAACAAGGGAAATCGCCTTCATCCACATCCATTGCTACTAGGGCGCTTATAATTCCATTTATCTGAGTTCGCCATACATCTTTCAAAGTTCGAGAGAATAGTACAGATCGGCCTTATTCACCAACAAAACAGACTTGATTTCCAATTTCTAAAAATAAAGTTACCTTCTTTCCAAAGCAATCTACCATTGCTCGGTAAAAAGACAACCAATCCATCCCCAAGATTACATCATAATCATACAGGGGCATAACAATGAGATCCGCACGTAATTCGCAACCATCTATCCAGATGATGCAAGATTTATAAACAATTTATGCTTTCATATTTTCCCCAACCGGCGTAGCCACGTATACGGAAAAATCTAGAGAATCAAGTAAAAGTTCGAGACGAAGAGCACAATCTAGATCAATAAAAGAATGCATGGATTCGGGGCCAAATAGCACTCGAATCCCAAAATTAAACAAAGAAAGCGTACCCTGAACAACATCGTTCATCAGTTCTAGATTTGACGGCAACATCGCATATACTCGACCTGGGGCGGGACCTCGCCCTCCACCACTACCCTGCCTGTTTTGTGGTTGTCGACTAGATGATGCTTGATGAGAAGACTAAGATGATTGTGGTTGTTGCGTGGGCCTAATATTCGGGGTAAAAGGTCGAAACTGAGTCTGCTGAAAAGGCTTCTGTGGCTGTCTCTGTTGTTGGAATTGCTGGGGTTATTGTTGCTGTTGTGGCTGGGAACGTTGATATGATTGATACTGAGGTGCCTGAGGGGGTGGTTGACTATAGGCTCTGAGAGGACAATCACAGCGAATATGTCCCTCACTACCACAAAAGAAGCAAACTAACCGTCCACCTGTGTCAAGTCCCCCGCCTTTAACCCCAGATTGATCAGGGTGTTGATATGGAGAACCTTGAGTACATCCTCCGGATGAACCAGTACTCCCACTACCTCCACTGCTGGCATTTCCACTCTTACCTCCACTGCGTCTCTGTGGGCCATAACTGCCCTGACTAGATCCAGATGTCTGTCCATGATCCTGACTCTGAGAGAAAATGGGAATGACCATATGTTCTTGATATTGGCTAAAAGACTGTCCTGATCCTTGGCCTACATTCCTTCCAGAGTTCCTACCAAATCGCTGCACATGTCTCTAATTTCTGCCTCCCTAGCCTCTTCTCTTAAAACCTCGCTGAATCTCCGGAAGTTCTCTCCCTACCCAAAAGGCTCGTTCCACTACTTGAGACAAAGTTGGAAGTTTCAACATGTAAATTTGTTCTCTAATTTCTAACTTCAATCCTTTCTCAAATTTTCGGGCTTTCTGCTCCTTTGAGGTCATTACCCCTTTTGCATATTTAGACAGTTCCAGAAATTTCGACTCATACTGAAGAACAGTCATATCTCGTTGGGTTAGCCGCATGAATTCTTCTAATTTAGCCTCTTGATATATATCTCGAACGTACATGCCCTTAAATTTTGCCTTAAAATCATCCCAAGTCATTTCGTCAATATTTGCATTAGGCTCATTACGAACTGAAATCCACCAATCATTTGCCCTATCACGAAGATGATTTGTAGCAAACCAAACTCTATACTTTGCCGGGGTGTCAATAATCTCAAAAAGCTGTTGGATTTCATCAAGCCATCGCTCAGCTATTGCAGGGTCAGGCCCTCCTTGAAAATTTGGGGGATTCAACCTCCTGAATTCCTTCCAAGCAGAAGATCTGGTCTCGTTCTCCGTGATTATAGCATTATGGCCGCGTCCACGACCAGTAAACCCTCGCAGCAAGGTAGTCATTTCTCTAAGTAATCCTCAAACTTCCCTAAAATTCTCTTCAGGAGCAGCTTGGGAGGAATTTGAGGGCTCTCCAGTCTCTGTAGTACTTCGAGTGGACCTTTGATTTGACATTTCTATAAAATAAAGCACAACCTGTTAAATAAAACGTTAGAACGGATTTTCCCCAAACCATCCTATCGTGTACTACCCAACCTACTCGGCATGATGCATGTATTATGACAAACTTCTAACTTCCACTAGACTCTACATGCAATGCATGAGTTCCCATTCTGGATCTACTAATGAGTTCTGATACCATTTTGTAACGCGCCAACCTGACTATTATACCGACTATCCTGGGTAGGTCGACACGTGTTAAGAAGAGGATACAACCTGTCTTGCTCATTCGCATTTCCATACTTAGGATAGAAGAAATATTATATAACAATATGGAATGATATGTTCTAATGCATACATGCCCAAGTTCGAGTATTATAAATACAGGTAAACTGAAAGTGCCATATTTAATGCCAACAACCCTGGCATATAGGATAGAATAATAAAATAATAATCCAAGAGTAATATAAATTCAGACCTAACAGACTGATAGAGAACTGCCCAGAACACTGCTAGACCCAATGCAACCTGCTTAGAGTTCCCTACTGCAGAATCTCTACTAAGAAACCTGAAAACCTGCTGCATAAAACAACATGAGCAAGAAATGCCCAATAGGAGTACAACCTCAACCAACAGTAATAATATCGATACAAGGAACATTGCAATAAACAATTTACATCAAGATTTATAAATCAATATAAACATGGTATGGGTTTTATTCATGTATAAAGAATTCAATGTTTTCATTTTCGTAAATCAAGTTTCTCACGAGTTTTAAAAATAGTTGTTGTTCTCAGGCTTATAGCCCCCGGCACAACGCAAGCACGAAATCACGTTGTTCTCAGGCTCACAACCCCCGGCACAACGAAAGCCAATAGTTACGTTGTTCTCAGGCCTCCGGCACAACGACAGCCAAAATCACATTGTTCTCAGGTCCTTGGCACAACGACTGCCAATATACTCATTGTTCTCAGACCCCAGGCACAACGGTAGCCAAAATACAGTATACATGATATCATTTCAAAAACCATTTCCAGAACGAACAAGTAAAGTTGTAACATATGGCATATTGAAAGCATATAAAACATAAGTTAAACAATCATGGTTATTATTCAAGACAAGTGTAAATGAAGTAAGCCATATGTCATGATACAATCATTTGCAAACAAATATAAACACTCCATACCAACAGTTGCAAAACAAGTATGTTTCATGTATCATCATTTGTTTTACAAAGAGTTCAGCATATCTTTGAGATGCAAAAATACACATATCATCACCATTAGAGAGGTTCAGTATCTTACTTTGACTGGGCAAGAGAGTTCCTAGCAGTGTCCTGAAGATATGCACTCCTAACTAGCAAAAGGATAGTCGTAGGGGCTATCCTGATCTGAAATAATGACAAGATAATGGTACACATGAATCTCTGGTCTAAAAATAACATACCCAAGCTAGATGCTGACTTCTAGAGCTTTCAAAATAACTAAAATATGTTTAAGATTAAGGTCTATAAGTAAAAATCATAAAGAGAAAGAGAAACGAGGGAGAAAAATGAAAATATCAAATTTTTTAGCCAAACAGTCGACTGTTAGGGTGAAACAGTCGATTGTTAGGGTGAGACAGTCGACTGTCTCAGCTAGAAAAACCCGAGTTTGGCTTCTGTTTCAAACAGTCGACCAAACAGTCGACTGTTTGCCCGATAATTTTCATTCTCCCGAGCAGTAACAGTCACAAACCCACTTTACACTTTACGCAAACTTGCTTACAACTCAAATCTACTTAAAAACACCTCAAGAACACCTTGATCCATCATTAAAACCTCAAATCAACAAGCACAAATCCATGGATTCGAAATATGACTTTAAAACCCTAAAATAAACCCATTTTTGTTATATATATATATATATGTTTATAAGCTTTCAAAAACCTTTGAACTTAAAATAAATAAAGTTCTAGAGATGAGAATCCAAGTTAAGAGTGATTTAGCATCAAAGTATAGGTTCAAGAATAAAAGTTTGAGTTTAAAGATCCTCAAATCAGAAATTGTGAGGTAAATGAGGGAAGAAAACCACAATACCAACCTCAACTCACCTCTAAAGAAGATGACGGAGCTCTGGTGGCTTCTCCGGCGAAGATTTCGGCCACCACCACCAACAGCTGCTGCCTCTCTCTCTCTCCTTCACTCACAACTCCTTCTTAACTCTCTCAAAGCTTGTGGAGATGAAATAGGTAGGCTTGAAAGTGGTTTAAGGGTTTTAAGAAGTAAAGTTAAAGGCTTGTTTGGCAATTGCAAAAAGGGTTATAAAATTTTTAAGTTCTCTAAAATAATAAAATATCCCAAAATATTAATAAAATATTATTTAAGCAAATTAAAATTTTTGGGATATCACAACGATGCTGCAGATATATTATTTTTAGTCACGACACAGAACAAGAGAGGAAAAATAAAGAGAGAAAGAGGAGAGAGATAGAGAAAAAGAGATAATGAGGAAAAAAGTAAGGGTCACCGGCGCAGTCATCAAAAAGAAGAAGAAGCTTAGTAAACTCCTCCATTTTCTATGATTTTTGCCAGCGATTCCTTCATTTTTTGTGATTTGATTTCTTAGAAGAACAAGAAGCCTCAGAGAAGATTGGAGAAAAGTATATCGAAGTCCACATAGTGATTCGTCAGAGATATAGCTAGCTGGAGATCCATATGATTTGTTGGAGATCTTATTTGCCCTAAACTCTATGGTTGCTATAACATTGAACACCTTATCACAATGTTCCGCAGCTAGTTCGCCTCACGTCGGATCACTATTTTGCAGCAATTGTCTACGATTATGGCATGGACTTTTTTCTTCGATCTGTTGATGCTGGCTGTGGTAAGCATATCCGACGGTGAGATCACTTGTGGCAATGCCACAAGAGGTTTCGGCATTGGGATTGAAGCATAAATACAACATTTTCTTTTCTCATTTGTCTGGTAGCATCCCACAATATGGCCTTAATCGGCGCTCATCCATCACCGTTTTCACTCCTCTCTCTCTTTCTCATATGGAGAAGACTGCATATGTGAGGGAGCTACTGTTGCTCTAGATTGCTATATATGATTTGGATCATTTATTTTAAGATATCTGTGATCCTCAACAGATACATATTTCCACTATTAAGGCTCCATATTTTGTGTGTGTGTGTGTGTGTGTGTGTGAGTGTGTATAGAGGCCGAGAGGGAGAGAGGGAGAGAGTGAGTGAGTGAGTGATTGATTTTACTTGATTTCATACGAGTTTTGTAAAATTGTATTGCCCCTCTCCATTGACTTATTCTCTTTTTCAAGGTTTTAGTTCAAGCACTGCGGCTCCATATCTGTAACTTCTTGTTGTTGTTGTTGTTATTACAACAATCAAAGTGAAAATTGGGGAGAGAGAGACAAAAAGGAGATTGAAATGCTAGTGAAAAACTAGATAATAAAAGCATAGTGAAAAGCCATTAAAGAACCAAAAAAGAAAAGCACATTAAAAAAACCAATGAAAACCTTTAAAAACACAGCTGAAAAAAAAAAAAAAAAAAGCTCAATGAAAACTCAAAAAAGCATAGTAAAAACCCAAAAAATACAATGAAAATACAAAAGAAAAAAAAAAGAAACACAGTGAAAACACAAAAAAGCATAGTGAAAACACACGTATAAAACAGTGAAATAGGACAGTAAAAATACATCCGGGACAGGGAAAATACACCTAGGTAGTTCTGCCATTTTGAAAAATATTTTTAAAAGATTAGGACATTTCGCATGAAACAATTCTTAAATAAGACCTAATAAAGGAAAAAAAATATTAGGACTTTTCGCATTAAACATTTGTTAAATAGGACCTCTCACCAATTTCCCCAAAAGTTTTAGGAGGTTATTTATTTGGTTTTAAAATTCACGGGTATTGTAAAAATGCACTATAATTAGGGGAATCTGTGTAGTTTCCACGACAATGTTTAGTTTGTAGATATTTTCGAAAAACGGATTTCATTCCCGATTCATACATTTGGTTGCACAGCATTAATAGAAAACCCTGCATTTGGCGGTGTTACCATGGGCATGTGGCTGCATTCTTTTCTAACACTACAACACTGATATATATCCACGTATCACTCGATTGTGCAACTAAAGATTGTGGATGCAAGGTCATGAGTAGATCTAATAGATAACAATATATGATAACTATCTTATATCCCTATTTCCAACCGCATGATGGTGCTTTTTAATGATGAGCTGAGTCCTACATCCGTGCACATATCAACTCATCTTTTCAAAATCAATAAGGAATGCAACGTCTTAATAGAGTGGGGCAAAGTGTTATAACTGAATAGTTTTTTTTTTTTTCAACCATTATAACTAAAAAGTTTAAAGAGGTTATTTATTTGGTTTTAAAATAGACGGGTATTGTAAAACAACTCTATAATTAGGGGAATTTGTGTAGTTTACTCGACAGTGTTTGGTTGGTAGATATTTTCGATAGGAAAATGTTGCATCTCCCTCTAGACACACCATTTTTAACTTATGAGATGTAAGTCATCATTTCACGTCCCATTGGTCGAGAATGACCAATCATTTTTGGAGGAATATGCCTCACAACCCTAGTTTTCCAAATTACCCTTTTTTCTTAGGTAGATAGAGGCTATCATTTCATGTAAGTTTTTGTGTCGGAATCAAGTGATTCCTTTTGGATTTATTTTTTAGAGAGTCTAGAAATGTCCATGTCAAATTTCATGTCATTCCGATCGAAACTCGATAGGTAATGAGAGCTTTTGCGACTTTAAGGGTAGAATTGTCATTTTCCTCGCATAATTTCCGTTTGACCTTTGAATTCGTCCCGATTTGTTTCATTGACTTTGTATGGATGTTTAGAGAATAGTTAGAGGATATATTCAAGCATTAGCATGGTTCGAGAGTGATTTGGCTCATAATGGTTCATAGTGGTGAATTGACCATCTCTAGGGTTTTGACCTAATTTGACCATGGTAAACCATTTTTCCAAAATTAATATTTCTATAAACTTAATATTTTTTTTTTAATTTTTTTTTCAAAACATGTTTTAAGAAGTGGCATTTTATTTCTAAGCCAATTGGTTAGTGGATTTTTCAAACCCAAAATTGAGTAAAATGGCTCATAACGACTAACCAGCTTGGTTTAACCCAACCATTTGACTTTGGTAATTATTTTCAGTCTCAAACCCTTCTAGAAACATAGAGGATGAAGTCCCGATCATTTTGGCTTTTAAATTAATAAATTTGGATAAAAAATGAAAAAGATATGGTAAAAACAAGTAGAAGTGTCCTAAAAGGACTAAAAATCGAGCACATATGGGATTGGCTCTGATGATCGTCCAAGCTAGGACGGCTAACCATCCAGGGTTGGACAACTAGCCATCCTAGGGCTAGACGGTCATTAGGCCTAGATGCCCTAGTTCGACTCCTTTTTCGATATTTTGATTATTTTGGGACTTTATCCAATTTAATCCAATTTCTTTCAACTTTTTTGACCTAATCTGATTACTATAACCCTTGAGAGACTCAATATAAGCCCTTGGATCATTTGGATTAACTTTTATCTTGACCATCCATGCTTGAGCCAAAAATCTATAAATAAGGTCCCCTCTTCATTGTTTTCAATTCAATTCTCACTCAAGTTTTGAGAAGCTCTCAAGAGATGAGGCTCAAGGAAGATTTCCAACAACCTTAGAGGTATTTTTTCCTCCTCCTCCTCTCATTCTTCTTCTAGTTTAATGCTTTTCATCATCTCTCTCTTTTAGTTCATTAAACTGAGTTTCTCTCTCTTTTAGTTCTCTAGAATGAGTTCCATTCTAGTTTTCTAGAATGAGTTCTCTTCTAGTTTACTGGACATTCGAGAGAACTAGAAGAAGGGAACTAGTTTAAAGTTTTCTTCTTTCTTCTAGTATGTAGTAGCATGAAGGGTTTGCATGATAGCTTAGGATTATTACATGTTCATATGCATGATAGCTTAGGGTTTATTATTTTATGTTCTTATGCATGTTAGTTCTAGGGTTCATTTTTTCTTATGCATGTTTAGAATTCATGTTCATATGTTAGTATGCATGTTTAGGTGTATGTTATTATTTTATGCATCATTGTTTGTGATATAAATTTGTGGACGAGTGAGCAATTGCACAAGGTAAGTTTCTACCCTTGTGTTACTTTTGTTATTATTTTCATTGATACATGATGATAACATGTTAGTAAGTTGCATTTAGGATCATCCTAGTTAACATGTTTATGGTTTAGTTAATTCCTAACATGGTTTAGAATAGTTTAGGTTGCTGTCCATGCAACTTAAATTAACCAAAGCATGTTAAAAATCAAAGCTTTTAGGGTTTTTAACTTAAAAATTGTACCCTAGGATCACATAGAAATCATTAGGATATGTTTTCTTCATTTTTTGTATGCATTAGCATATTTTCACATAATCTAATTGCCGTCTAGAATTGCATTTTAACTTAGAAGCATGTTTAGGTTCACAATTAACCCTAGTTTAGGTTGAATTAGCCTCTAAATACAATTAGGATTAAGTGTAGTTTAGAAACCCTAGGTTAGGAGAGGTTTCTTACCTCCATTGGATTGTTTTATTGTAAGAATTACAGTCATGCTAAGTCCTTTAATTTAATTAGAATTCTAGTCTTGGGAGACCTATTTTCCAAATAAAATTGTTTTCAAAACAAAATTATGTTTTTAAGTATTTTTATGCAAATAAAATTAACGTAAAATACACTTTGCACCCTTGTACTAAGGGCCAAAGACACTTTGCACCCCTCTACTTTAAAAGTGAACACTTAACCCCTTGCACTTTCAAAATTTGGCATAGGGGCTTACGGTATTTAATAATATTGTGATTTTACCAATATACCCTAACCCCTCCCTTGCTACCCTTCTCTCTCTAATTCATGGCAAAAGCCATAGATTTCTCACAAACTCAGCGTATAGTCCATCTCATAGACCTCAACCCACTTCTTCACCCCTTTTAATGAACGGGGCCCCAATTTTATATGTAATTATTGTAACAATGGAAATGAAGGAAAAATATAAGTGCTAATGGGTTATCAGTAACTATACCTGTACAAAAGCCCAGCCATTGCCACATCTGAAAATGGATTTCATGACTTTGAAACAGCAATGTGCCCAAGAAAACATGAACTCATCTTCTCCCTCAAGAAAATTTAGACCCCGAGCCATGATTCTCATAGCTTTAATAACAGGAACAAAAAGAGACCCAAGACGAGCACTTCCCAGATTAAACGATATGGCTCTTTGGAAGCAAAATTGAGTTTTAGATTGCATTCCTTTGAGATAAGACAGAGCAATCACCCTACTAACTATTAAATTAGCAACATTCCTCATTACTTCTGTAGTCCAAGCCAAGCTCAATACCAATGCAATAATTATCAATGGAGGAAAATAGAAATTCAAGGCTCCAATCACAGCCAAAATCTATAAAGACATCCACAAGAATCTAATCACAAGCATCCATTAAGTGGGGTGATTCGAGCATTAATGACTATTCTTAAAGGGTTTGAGGAATTTAATCTTTGCAATTTCGAAGTCGTGAGGATTTCTTTGAGTCCTTTGTTTTTGAAAACCCATTTCCCCTCTTTCTACATCGTCATTTTTCTTCTCTTCCTCTGCTACTTCTTCTGTTATTTCTCTTTCTTCACCATCATTTTCTCTCTCTACCACCTAAATAGTACCATGTATGACCACACAAAAATTAAAATCTCACAATTTCAACATAAATGGAACATTAGACACAGATAATAAGATAAAGAAAGTTGTTTTCTTACAGGCTCTAAAGCACCCATCAGCGACAAGGTTTAGGTTGACGGCGACAAGATTTGTCATGTGTTTATGGGTGATGAGGGGATGAACAATATTTAGATTTGTTGATGTGTTTATGGGTGAAATAGGCATTTCCATCATTTTATTGGCAAAATATAGTCACGTGATGGAATGTGACAATTGTTCCGTCAAAAATAGGGACGGCCAACTAACAGAAGAGACCAATCTGCCAAATTTTGAAAGTGCAGAGAGTCAAGTGTTCACTTTTAAAGTTTAGGGGTACAATGTGTTTTTGGTCCTTAGTACAGGGGAACAAAGTGTATTTTCCCCATATAATTATGTTTTTCAAGTGTTTTTATCAAAGTTAAACTCTTTGAAAAAGAGTTGTTTTAACCAAAACTGAACTCTTTGAAAGAGTTATTTTCAAATTAAATTCCTTTCTTTGGATAAAATCAAATTGAAGAGAACTCAAGCTAACATTACTGTGAACCATCAGGGAATTCGATGCAATCCACATTAGCGGAATTGGGTTTTTGAAAAGAAAATGAGTTGCCACTTTATTTTTTAAGGAATAAGGAAACCCTAAAAAATGTTTTATTTTAATCAAAACAAAACAACTCCATATTTAGGAAAACCTCGATCAACGACCAGAGATGGATTCGAGACTAGGTTATGACGTGGGAAGGTTCCAAGAACATCTTGTAGGCACCTGCTTCAGCCTAATTAAAGGTCTTTTATTTTACTTGGGCTATTTAAAATCTCATGCACATAACTCCTAGCTAACTAAAACAAATAAAAAATGAAAATTAAATTCCTAAAAACCTAAGATACTTAGTATCCTAGGGCGAACTTGAGCTCTATTAGTGCCTACGTATCTTACTAGTTTTTTAGTGAGCTTTAAAGTTCACGTAGTTCGAACTAACATAGGACTCAAACTATTGTAGGGAATTACATTCCTGTAAATCCTTATCTAAACGGTTAGCTTTCAATAATCCAACTCATTTAATATTCTATTCTAGAGAGACTTTGTTTTGTAAAATAACTCATTTTTTGTAAAAAATAACTTTGATTTAAGAAAATCCTATTCAAAATACAACTTTATTACAAGACTTGTATTCGAATTAGGTTTTATCTATAAAGACTTTAATTTTGAAAATAACTCTTAATCCAAAGAGTATTTGATTTTAAAAATAACTCTTCCAAAGAATTCAATTTGATAAAAACAACTCCTTTACAAAGAGTTTTATTGTGATAAAAACACTTGAAAACAATTTTATTTGAATAAAAACACTTAAAACCAAATCTTATTTTGAAAACAATTTTATTTGAAAAGAAGTCTCTCAAGACTAGAATTCTAATTGAAGTAAAGTGTTGGCCCAAAATTGTAAGAGGTATGCCCTAAAACCAATCCTATAGGGCATGTCTATTTCATATTATATTAATAAGAAGGTATTACTTGTCATATATATATTAAATTATATACATGATAATGTCCATGAATAAATGATTTGAGAAATATATATCTCAGGTAATTGAGATAGGGAGACTTATATTTCTTATACACATTATTCTAAAAATAGTTCCTACTCATAAGTATATTAAAGAGGACATTTTATAAACCATCAAGAGTAGCACAAATTTAAACCAACTCAATTGGGATGATAGGTGGTCTTTCCTATTAATGTATTGGCACTTAGGTTAATCTGTAGGTGCATGTTAGAGGACATGTACACTGAACTTGATTTGCTAGAATATTCCTATGGAGATTAAGTCAAAGGAATATTCTTATGTTACGTCCATATGTTTGGTAATCCTTAGACCTGAGACACCATAGCTATCTTGTGCTTTAGTTATTAGGGTTGATAGTATATTGTACAACCTTAACCATAAGGATGTAATCGATACTCATTGGCTCTAATAAGTCATGCATGGAGATGGATGAGTGGTCAATAAGGAATCATCACTCTTATTAGTATGAGAGAGAATGTCAGGGTCAGTTCTCAAAGATAACTCTCGATTTGAATCTCTGGCCAGAGTGATCTCGGGTTCATCTTATTGAGATTATATTTTAGAGAACACATGACAAGATGTTAAGATAAAGGTTTTGACTAATATCCATACCCTGATTATCTTAACAGTGACATTAGGGGATGAAGGATTAAGTAACAAGAAGGGTTCACATAGTTCTACTATTCACCCAAACCTAGGGCACATCATGACACATTGCTAGACGTCACTCATGAATAGTGAAAGCCTATTGATAAAGTGTTCTCAATGAGGGCATAATTGGAATCGTTCCAACTGAACCTTAAAATAAAAAGTTTCTATTTTAGGAGACATAGAGATGTCCCTGTCCACTGCTAGGTTGGGGTGAACCCAAAGGGTCACACACAATAGAACATAAGAAAGTCTTTTGAATTAAAGAGAGTAGAATATTCCTATTTATTGTTAATTTGGTCTTTATTATTAAAAGTTAATAAGGAAATGACCAAATAGCATATAAAGGGAAGTTTACCTATAAATATGTGGTGATGGGTCAAGCTAACACTAAGCAACCCTAACAATCATCAAGTGGAGGCAAAAAAAAAGTAGGAGAACCCTAGGACCGTCCCCTTCCCTTCTCCCTCTCTCTCATAGTCGAATTCCACTAGCTCTCTAAGCTTGCCTCTTATCAAGTGTTGATAGTTGCAAGGGTTCTAAGGATCTTGTGCTCGTGTGGATACCATTGGAGGCTTAGTCCTTTTAGAGCTTGAATTCGAAGATCGCAAAAACAAAAGAGGTTATTGTAAGTATGTATTTAATTTAATTATTTATGTTCTTATTTTGTAAAATCATGATCTGATGCTTAATCGAAATCCTGCCAGACTTTGATGGTGTATTCAATTCTTTGTAAAGAATTTTGTTGCATGACTTTCGCTCCGAATCCGTTTACCATCGATATCTTTTCAAAAATATACTTTAGAGGGGGGGTGAATAGAGTATTGGCAAATAAAAAATGATTTGAAAAATGGGATAGTGTATTTTTGAAATCTTAGACTTTAGATAACTAGAATGCAAATATAAACAATAACTCAAAAACATAAATAGCAAATAAATAACTTGAAATGAAAGATATTGAGTTAGATAGATTCAAACACTAGGATTTTTAAAGTGGTTCGATCTCCATCTACGTCCACGCCTTAAGAACTCTGTCTCAAGGATTAATCTACTATCAAGACTCCTTTAAGGTGGAGAAACCTTTAGACTTTCCTTCTTTTAAGGTGGAAGACAACTCACCCACAAGAGTTTCACAAAACCCTTACAACTCACAATACAAGATGAATGAAGAATCAGTATTACAATGAATGCTTCAACAAGCTGATTTGTAATAAATACAAGCACAACTAATGACTTCTCAAATGCTCAATAAATATAGCTTAAAGAGTTTGTGAAAGAGAAGTTTGGATGATGAGAGTTTAAGAGTAAATGCTTCAATAAATGAGATGAATAGTGTTGGTAGTTCATAAATGAGAGAGAGGGGTAGGGATGTCAACGGGGCGTGTTTATCCGGGTACCCGCCCCACCCCGCCCCTATTGGGAAGGGTTTGGGGTCATCCTAATAGGGTTTGGGGCGGGTTTGGGATTTTTTTTGAAAACCCTATAGGGTTTGGGATGAGGGCTTAAAAACCCGCCCCGCCCCGATTATATATGTTTATGTATTGTCATTATATTTATTTTATAGGTATTATACAATTAAGTTTTTCCTTAACAAAATGAAATTTCAATCATGCCCCTTAAGGGGTTTAATTTATTTTACTCTTAGAAGTAACAATTATCTTTAATGTTCATCGATATATTTTGTAATTTATTTAGGTATTGAGAAAATTGAGAAAAGTAGAAAAAAAATAGTAAATGGGACGGGACGGTAATGGGATGGGGTCTTTTAATTGGGATGTGAATGGGATTCCAAATCCTGACCCGTCACGGGTTTGGGACGGGAATGGGATGACATTTTCTTAAATGGGACGGATTTGGGAAAGGGGTGACTCGTCTCAAAATGGCCATTTGAAATCCCTTCACTTTGATTTGAGAAGATGGGGGTAGGTTAGGCTCATTTAATGCTTGATTTGCTACAAAGAGAAAGAGCCATTTTGAAGTTGCAGAGTCATTAGTCGACTAGGACAAGGTGATTAGTCGACTAGCTAGTTAATTTTAGAAAGATATTGGCTTACCGGGCTCGGTTAGTCGACTAGGCACAAGTGGTTAGTCGACTAGCTAAGCTAAATATATTTGAAACAATTTCTGGGTTTGTTAGTCGACTAGGAGCAAAGGAGTTAGTCGACTAGCAACTTAAAAACTCATTTGGAAAATTTCTCCGTGATCGATTAGTCGACTATAAGAGGGGTCTTAGTCAACTAGGAACTCTGCCTCTCAAACATGGCCACTGACCTGCTCTTAGTCGACTGATAAAAGAGTGTTAGTCGACTAGGGAATCATTAGTCGACTAGACCAAGGTGTTTAGTTGACTAACTTAAGATTTCTTAAAACACTGCCTCTGACCTTCACTTAATCGACTAGGACTAAGGTGTTAGTCGACTAGGAAAGTTGCAATGTTAATATTTCGAAATTCTTAAGTCCAAATCAACTTATAACACTTGGGCAAGTTAACTAAGTGTTCCAAAACATTTTAGAGCAAGTTTGAAAACATTTTCAAGCATGAATGCTAATGTAATATGAGGTAAAATGGTTTTCTCTTGAGCTATGCAATATTGAACATAAGAGAAACCTTACAAAGAGTTCTTAACACAAGGAGACTTCAAAAGATCTTCATAAGCTTTAACTTCAAGTTGATCTTCAAGGATTGAATTTCTTTGATTGGCTTTGTCTTTAAGCTTTGAACTTCATGAGCTTGATTTAAATGAGGTGCGCATTGAATTTGCTTGATGAATGTTGATGAGCTCCAACAAGATATGTAACTTGAAATCTATGGAAACAACACTTAACCATTTGTTAAATAGAAAATATGGTTTAGTTATTATCAAAATTAGGTCAAAGACCTTGGGGCTAACATAAAGGAATTAGTGATTGTAATTCTTACAACAAACGAGTCCTATGAAGGTAGAAAACCTCTCCTAACCTAGGGTTTCTAAACGTACTACACTTAATCCTATTTGTATATAAAGGCTAATTGATCGCTCCAAACAAGGCATGTTATTTCGTTGTTCGTGATCAAGATTTAAATTTATAAAAGTACTCATGCTTGTAACCTCAATTCGTTAGAAAAGTGATTTATGCACGGGTGTCGAACCACAGGGACTAATGGCTGAGTTATTAAAAACCACTATGAATTCAATTCTAGTTACCAAACGATTTCCTGATTTGATGAGTTGGCTGATTGTTTAAACTAACGAAAATAAACTGATGATTAAATCAAATAAAAGGGAAACCTTGGGTTTTCGAATCCACTTTAGTTAGTAAATTACCATGCATACAATTAAAGTTAAGGTTTCGCAATCGTTTATGAACAGTGATGATCTATACTACAAGAATAAACCATCAAATATATTATGCATATGTTAGTGAAGCACGAACAAACTAGATGAACCTAGGCATATTCTATCGATGATATTGCACTAGTAATATGATTGAAATCACAGAAAACATTCATATTCAAAAGATATATCATCAAAAGAACGGATTGCATAAGAAGGCAATCTCTCAAAGTTTTACAATTGTTATAAACTCAATACAAAACCTTAAACCTTAATCAATACATAGTAAAAACTACAAACCAAGCTTCATCTACACCCAAGGAGAGGAATCTAGTTGCTCATGATCGGGGCTGAATCACCGGAGGTCTTCATTCCTTCCATGTGCAGCCAAGAATCCCAGTTGAATGATGAGAGAGAAGAGATAGAATGTAAGAGAGGCTAGGGTATGTCTAACTATCCCAATAAACTCTGAAAAGATCCCTTATATACTTTAAAGAAACCTACTAAAATAAAACTCTCCAAAAATAAACATTAAAAGCTGCTAAAATTTGCGGGCACGACTCCCGAGGTAAGTTCTATCGATAGACAAGGGATTGTCTATCCATAGAGAGGCAAATATGAAAATCCAAGCTTCTGTCTATCGATAGAGGAGGGGTCCTTGTCTATCGATAGACACCCTCTATCGATAGAATGTATATCAATGCCTCCTCTTTTGCTCATTTTCCTTCCTTTTTGCTTCCAAAAGCTGCCCAGGAGCTTTTTTGCACCCTTTTTAGTGTTTTTCCTTCCCATTGACTCTACTTTTAGCTTCATCTGAGGGCGAATGTAGAAAACCAACCTCGAGCATGCTCAAAATGCCACTTTTATGGAGAACTCCTACAAAACATGATAAAAACATTAAGTTCATGATTTATGACTATCAAATAACAAAGTTCAAGTATAATCCATCAAAATGTAGTAAAAAAGACTCAATAATTACATTGATTGCAAAGCAATCACACCCTCCAACTTAAACTTTGCTAGTCCCTAGCAAACCACTGAATCTAAAACACTACTAAAACAAAAGAAATACTAAATACCATTACTAAATAACTTAAAATAAAGGAAATATGCCACTTTCGCAGGGAAACGCGATTGCATTTGGCGTATGCAACAAGCCTTTAAACCCCTAGGTTTCCAGTAGTGGACGAGTTGTAGTTTCGTAAGGGTTTGTAGAAATGACACCCACAAACATGATAACTGACTCAAATTTATGAAAAAGACTCAACTGTTTAGAATAAAAACAACTCTCATGCTTGATTAATCCAACATAACATGCATATTACTCCATTAAAAATGCCTAACTCATATCCAAATATGACCAATTCTGATTAAACAAGTTCTCAAATGTGTATGTGGATATGAACCAATTGTGAATGAACCTGTAACATTTAAAGCACATAAAAGTAACCCTGTGATGAATTTCAACTTCAAAATCTCTCAATGGTGTTCACTCGCAAGAATATATCACTGAAATGGCTATGAACAATGTATAATATCCCATCAAGATACATATAAGTCCAAAAACTCATACATGAAGCTCAATAAATAGAGAGTACTGACGAAGAACAATCATGCATAGAAATTCACTAACTCACATCACACAAATGTCATGGAAGTAAATAATGTTCATAAGGGAACAATATGCACATTTAGAATAAAATCAAGGACTTGTATTAGTTGTATTGTACTTGGATTACAAAAGAATAGGTTAACCAAAATGGGATGACCTAACAATGCAGTTCAGGTATCTACCTTAAGTCATCCCCCTATATCTATTCCCATTGTACTGACTCCCAAAACACAAACTAAAAACTGTACTATTGACTGACAAACAAAACAAAGCATAACTAGACTGGACTGGACACATCAAAACTAAGCACCAACCTCAGCAGTATCAGAACGCTGCTCAACCCGAGCTCGCATCTCATTTTGGGGATCCTCTGGCACCTCATCATCGGCATGAGCATCCCCAGCTGGGATCTCAGCTCCAACCTCTTCAGGCTCAGCAAATAAATCAAAATCTTCTTGAGCTAGAGGTAAATCATTCTGTGCTCGCCATAAAACTCTCAGTCTCGCAGACTGGCACAACTGCTCAGCTCTTAGTTCTCGCTGTTCGCGCATAATGGCCTGCTGCCTTTACAGAATCTGATGAAACATACTCTCAATATTGGGCAGCTCGACCTCAGCAGATGCCTCATGTGGCTCAGATCCAGGCTCAGATACTGGCTCACTAGCAGAAATAGCTTGCCTCTTTTTCCTCTCTATCCCACCACTAGCATGTGCTCTAGCTGCTTTCTGAGCCCGCTCAATGGTGACAGGAGTGATAGAACCCTCACCCCATAAAAATGCCTCCTCATTGTCAACCCCAGCTACTATACAAAATTTGGCGATCATTTGGGGAAAGGGCATGTTGTTACGAGGCTGGGCAGAAATGTATGTCCTAATCTCATTAAAAATCATCAGTGCGATGTCCATCACTATCTCTGCCATAAATTCGACCAACACCTACATCGCCTCCAGAGGTACTAAAGAGTCTGTCCCGCGAGGTATGAGATTAGTAAATAGTAGCTTATTCATCGCTGCATACTCCGGTTTCATATTACCCGTTGAGAAATACTTTCCTGAACCTTTGGCTGCATCTAAACATGCAATCTCCACACAAGCCTGGGCATTTTTCTGAACAAATCCTCTATGAGGGTACTCCACAGACTGTGGGACGGGTCGCTCACATCCCAAATGATCGTCAATCATGTCAACTGTGACCGTAACAGTACGGTCTCCAATCTCCGTGGAAATCATCTCCTCACCGATCTCATCCTCTTTCGCCTCAATATAAAACTGATGAACTAACGAGGGTTTATAATCCTCACCCTTTTCCATCCAAGCTATCAGCCTACTTCAAAGCAGTTTCTTAACAATAATACTGTTAGGACCGAAAGAGATTGCACCAACATATCGCTCGCAATTGGACCTGCGAGACTCAATGATTTCTGTCTAAGTTGGCGCGTTACCCTTCTTTTTCTTCTTAAAAGGGCATCAGGGGTTTTCGTTTTACTTACCTCCTTGGTTGGCCTTACGTTACGGGCGGGCGCGTCCAACGATTCAACATCATCTGAATATGTGCTAGAAGTATCACCTGGTGGTCGCCTATACCCTGGATCCAATGCGGAATCACTAAAATCAATGCTGGACTCCGACGACTCAACCACGGCTTTCTTCCCCTTCCCTGAATATGCAGCACTCGCCCGCCTAGGCCTATGAGGAGTACGTGCAGCCTGCTCAGCAATTTATAAACCCTTTACTGGCCCCTTCACTGGTTTCGCTTTCTGCACAACTTGGGTCTTATCTTTTTTAGCCTCGGCGGTTGTTTGCGCGGTTTGATTTTGCTTAACCATTATCAATCACAGATCACCCAACACAAAATAACAGTAATTACCACCTAACAAAACCAGTAATAGGACAGCAATAACTTAAGTGAAGCACCACAACACTGCCAATCAACCAAACCCAATTCAGATTACCAATACCTACCACCAAATACTAGATACCACAGTACAATACAGCAGCAAATCTCAATCTCCAACGCCCAACCCCTCGCAGCAAAAGCTCAGCAGTTCAGTAATCCCAATTACAGGGTAATACCAATCATCCACACAGGTTCAAAAATTCATGGCACAATTTAATTTAAATTGACCTTAACCAACCACTGACCTGTGAATCACTCCCAAACAAACTTCAAGTCTCTAGAATCTTGGCAATCTTGCCCCACACACTCAAGCCACAGTTCTTTAATTTTGGGTAGATGAGGTTTTGAAACTTGCAGCTAGGAAGGGTTTAGTGTAGTGATATGGGGGCACGATGGGTCTTGATAAATGGGGAAGATACAATGAGGTTTGGATGAGATGGGGTTAGGGTTTATGATATGTGGTAGTGATTTGGGGTAGGTGATCGACTCAATCGACGAGGGAGATTATTCCTCGTCAACGATCAAGATTAATAATTTATAAAACCGCGTGACAATTAATCTCAATTCGATTGTGACTAGTGAGCACGGGTGTCGAACCACTGGGAAATGCAGGTTTATATTAAAAAGACTCTTTAGAAGCAATTCAAGCGGAAAGAATATTGTCAATTAAATTGGTTGGTGGTAATTGCTCCGATTGGGTCGAAGCGAAAACTCAGTAATTAAATAAGCTTAGTACAAAATGCAATTAAGTTGGTGGATTGAGCGGAACTTGGGTGAGAAGCCCATTGAATATCAATTAAACAATTTATGTTTATAAAATCCTCACTATAGTAATTATGTATGGTGGTTCTTCCAACTACAAGAAGGAAGTCCCAAAAAGATTATGAATACAGGACCGGCAAGTTTATCCCGGAAAAGAATGGAATATCGCTATCCACCTTAAATGAGGAATAAAGCATGCTGGTTTGTATTCATACCAATAAAACCATTGCATAATTATATAATTGCAATCACAGATGTACAATTATATGATATTATATTTGGCAATAGTGTGCGGTAAAACCTTCACAACTATGCAATCACATAATACAAATAGAGGGATGTTTATAAAATAGGATTGTAAAATGAATCCAACTTCATCCTCACCCAAGCTTGGAGTATTAGCTACACATCACTGGAGGAGAATATCCTTTATCCAGGCAAGCTTTAAGGGGTCACGGGATGGAAAAAGAAAATAAAAGCGGTAATTAACTGACTGAAGAAATAAAGAAAATGGCAGAAATAAATAAAGAAAAGTGACTGAAGTAAATAAAGAAAAGAAAAGACTTAAGTAAATAAAGAAAAAGACTGAAAAAGTAAAGAACAGTTCTCAAGTGAGAACTGAGCCATGCATAAAAAGGAAAATAACAGAATCGGAAATTACTGAAATTAAAGACTTAATCGGATAGAACAATCCTCAAGTGAGAATTGAGCCAGGCATTGAAAGAAAAATTGCAGAATTGGAAATTGCTGAAAACTGAAACTACCGAATAAAATGCGAAAATAAACTGTAACTTGAATTAAAATAGCAGAGTAATGATTCAGAGCTTAAGTCATGAACCCTCAAAACGTCGTCGTTACACTTCTATTTATAGAAGGAAAAGGTAAAAGTCCAAAATGCCCCCAAAATATCCCAAAATATCTTCTAAGCCCGCAGCCGCCCTTGGCTATCGATAGCGAATTCGCTATCGATAGAGGTGTTATCGATAGCGAATCTTGGCTATCGATAGTCAAGGTCAAATGTTGACTTTTCTTGCAGCATTCAACGTCTGCTCTTTTGTACTTCCCTCGGCTGCTGTGGATCCTTTTCGGACGCTCCTTTGATTCGAGATGCTCTTCAGGGCTTCATCGGTGACGACTTTATTTAATGTAATCTGCACATATTTCTTGAAATAGAGATTTAAACCCCTTTGTACAGATATTCATATAAAACGCTATTTATTAAACATTTATAAATATAAGAGAACATAGTAATACCATAGTTGAATGGTATGATTGTGGTACAATCACACTCCCCAACTTAGGTTTTGCTAGTCTCTTAGCAAAAGGCTAAACCTTTAAAACTAGAATTTGAAAAGCCACTTTCGCAGGGAAACGCGATTGCATTTAGCGTATGCAACAAGCCTTTTAAACCACTAATTTACCTTACGTGGACGAGTGTAGTCTCGTAAGAGTTTGCAGAAATGATACTCACAAACATGAATGAATAAAAGAATTTGTTTAGAAAGAATTTTAACAATATACTATGTACACAGTAGGAGTTTTATCCACAGATATATCACTATTCATAATTGAACATTTTTAATACAAGAAATGCTATCTTTAACAGGAAATTAACAAGTATTCAATGTGTAGTGAGGATGAACTTGATAAAAATCAAAATACTGTAAATAAGAGTACGAGAATTAACCCATAGTTAGTTTCAACTTCAAAATCCTCACTGATGGTCACTCGCAAGGATGTTCACTCTGAAACGGTTAGTAACCCAGAGTTCCCAAGTGGAAATATACAAGTATAAAACTTATACATTAAGCTCTAATTTAACGACCAAAGAGAGATGAAATAACAAAGTTATATATGCAGAGATGCAATTCATACATAAATAAAACTTAAATAAACAAGTAATCACAAGAGAATAATGCACAATATTTTAAAATCAAAAAGGTCTTTATAGGCTTGTAAGATTTTTGGTTGTAACAGAAAGAGTTGAAGACTGCAAAATTAGGATGGTTGTAATTTGTTCAGGTTACTACCCTAACCATCCTAAATACCTAACCTAACCCTGACAATACTTAAAAAGTTTAACTAAAAGAAACAAAGAAGTTTTCAAAAAGAAACAACTGTCCTTGCTCAAAACTGAGCATCATATCACATCACTGCTCATCCCCAGGTGGGATGTCGAATCTCGGATCGGGCTGTGGCTCATCAAATAGCGCGCGGTCGGCCTCAGAAATCGGCTCGCCGTCCATACGACGCCACATCACCCGGAGCTGCGCAGAATGCCTCTCCATCATAGCTGACTGTCGGTCAAGCTGCGCTGTCTGCCTATCAAGCTGGGCGGACTGCCTCTGCTGGATGTGCATCATCGATCTCAGTCCCTCCAGGATCTGATGGAAACAACCCTGAGAGCTGGCAGCTGGCATGTCTGGCATAGAAGGAGCAGCTGGAGTCGGAGCTGGAGCTGGAGTAGGAGTAGGCTCTGATGGACCAGCGGTCTCAGCACGTGGCCTCTTCGGCCGAGCAGCTATACTCCGAGCTAGCGTAGTAGGGGTAATAGGACCCTCGCCCCATCGCAGTGGCTCATCGGAGACAACACCCGTACCCAATGCAAACGCTGTAATCATCTGGGGGTACGGCATGTTGCTCCGTGGCTGTGTGGCAATGAATGTGCGTATCTCGCTGAAGATCAACGCCGCGATGTCAATGGGGTGGTCGCTCAAAAACTCCAACAGTAGCCTCACTGACTCCACTGGTATCTGTGAATCCGTGCCTCTCGCCCGCAGATTGCAGTAAAGCAGCTTGTTCATAGCTGCGTATGAAGGATGCATGTTCCCGGTCGTAAAATACATACCGTCGAATAAACCCCGGTCCACGCAAACTGCATCAGCACACTGACTCTCTGTCAGCTCTAAGTAGGTGCTCTCTGCTGCTGTCTCAGCTGGACGCTCGCACCCCAGATAGGTAGCGATGTCGTCTATAGTGAATCTGACAGAGCGGCCTCCAACCTCGGCCTGAAGTGTCTCGGGCTGATCCTCGGCTGTGTGTGCTGTGGTATAGAACTGTCGCACCACACTGGCCATATACCCGCCTCCCTTCCTCAGCCAGGTGCTGAGGTGTCTGTCCTGGAGGATCTCTACCAGCAAGCCCTCGTATCTGAAGGCCTTCGGATCCAAGTATCTCTCGACGTTGAAGTTCCTCGCCGATAGGATCACTGGCCATGGTTTCGCCGCTCGCCGAGTCGGTACTCTCCTCGACCCGGTCTCAGTCTCGGCATAGCTCTCGAACTCGCGCGGCATGCGCGGCTCTCCAGTCTCGCCAAAATCTGGACCCTCAAAGATGTACTCCTCCTCCACGAACTGTGAACCGGATGGAGGAGCACTCTCTCGTGGCTGCTGGGCAGATGACTGACCTTTGGCTGAAGGTCTCTGGACTGGCGAAGGCTGCCACTCTGACTCAGAATCATCAGACGAATCTGGCTGTGTGCGCTGGGCCTTGCCCCGCCCAGAATCAGAAGACCTCCTCTGTCTCGACTGTGCCGGCTCCTGAAAGGCTACGCCCTTCCTGCCGGTGGTCTTCTGGCGAACCATAGCTCTGTACAATATTTTTTTATAACCACACGGCAGCAGATAGGAACATAGTCAGTAGTAGAATTTTTTTCAGAGATACACGAATATATATTTTTTTCAATGATAATCAACACACAATACAGCCAGATTTTTTTAACCACATGATAAAATTACACCCTATTTCACATTTCAGAACTTGCCTAACATCCAGGCTCATTTTTATCAACACCTCCAATGACATGCATCGATGCATGCATGCCCATGCATGCCCATGCATACCCATGCATAGCCTAACATCCAGGCTCATTTTCACAGCTCCACAAATTCACAACTCCACATCTCCACGTCACAAAGCAGTGTAACAAATGTAAGGACAAGTTTCATTATTATCTAAACTCAAAAACCCAACATACTATTCTAACTTTTTACATGCAATTCTTACGTAAACAATAGCATGCTATGACATATGAACAAAACTAAGCCATTTTAAGAAAACGTTCAAAATTTTTAGAAAAGGAATGGGTACTTACGCAGTGTAAGGAATGAAGAGGATGCCGGTCTAACTATCCACGCTAGAGAGCGCAAGGTGATAAATGATGTCCAAATGCAGGGGAATAAAAACAAATTCTGATTGGTCAGAACTGCTCAGAATGCTGCGAGGATCGCAAAGAAATCAAGTTCGCGCGAAATGGAGGCCTGGGGTGGTCGGAAAATGCAGTGGAAGGTGGATGGTCACGGTGGTTATGGAGAATTTCAGACGAAAAAGGTGGTGGAATGGCGGTTTCGCGCGGGAGAAGAAGGCTTAAAAAGTGATGCTTCGCGATCTCTATCGATAGCGGCATCTCGCTATCGATAGAGAATGTTCTCTGTCCGCGGCTTATTATTTTTTTTGAAATTTGAAACTCCTCTATCGATAGCGCCAGTTTGGCTATCGATAGAAAAGTCAAAATTTTGACTTTTTCAAAATTTGGCTTATTTTGAGCAATAAATCACATGAACTGACACCATATACCAAATAAATATATAAAAGACACCTCGAACCCATGGCTTGCTAAGTTATCGAAAAAATTGGCAACTTTTCGCCTCAAAATTGGGTACTACGGGGTCCTAAATTCTAACAATAATTAACACGGCTCAAAAACTCGAAGAAAATGGCCTTAAATCATTTTTCAAAAATGTGCACAATATTCTCAATTGATTAACAAGATATTTGTATTCTAGTATACACATGAATTGAACATTTATGCAAGATATAACAGAAAAGCAATAACCAAGGATTGATTTGAAATGATGAATATTTCAGTCCCAAAAAATGATCGAATGGTTCAAAATTTGCTTTAATTGTCACAAGTCTCCACTTTATAACAGGTTTTTTATCAAATACTCAATTTGCCTTAAATGAAGATTTAAACCAAGTTCGTGCATGTGCAAGATTGAATACAGGCTAATCACAGTAAAGTTATCATTTAATGTATAGAAAATAGACAACTAGAAATGATATAAATGAAAGAATAAACTCACATTGTAATACATGTTTATTTATCAAATTCTATACAAATAATCTTTAAATAAATCATACCGGGTTAATATGTACACAAGAATGATAAATAATGAATTATTATGTATATACAAATTAAATGAACCAATAAATAAATTAATCATATACAAATGCATATACATATTAACAGAATATACAAACCCTCCCCAACTAGAAGTAAACATTGTCCTCAATGTTTGACAGAATGTTACAACTAGACGAGTGTATGAACAAGGGATGGGTGGGTGGGACTAAGTTTAACGTCTTTAGCTAGACGTGAAATTCCTCATTTAATCAAACTGGTAGGTTGGGTCTTCCAAATTGACAGACTCAATTACCAGACCATCCTGAATGCCCTCACTATCGGTAATACCCTCGATAAAAGGCTTAAGCCTTTGTCCATTCACAAAGAAGGACACACCAGTACGAGGGTTTTGAATTTCAACAGCACCGTGAGGAGTAACCCTAGTTACTACAAAAGGTCCATCCCAACGAGATCGAAGCTTACCAGGAAATAGCCTTAATTTAGAGTTAAACAGCCACACCTTCTGATTGGGTTCAAAAGATTTCCTATTGATGTGTCGGTCATGAAACTCTTTCATTTTGGCTTTAGCAATTTTGGAATTCTCGTAAGCCTCATTCCTAATCTCTTCGAGCTCATTTAACTGAAGCTTGCGGTGAGAACCCGCTTCCTTCATTTCAAAGTTAAATTTCCTAATGGCCCAAAGTGCTTTATGCTCTAACTCGACCGGGAGATGACACGGTTTGCCATAGACTAAACGGTACGGAGACATACCAATAGGGGTTTTAAAAGCAGTCCTGTAGGCCCACAATGCGTCAGTTAAACGCAATGACCAATCCTTACGATCAGGCCTGACAGTTTTTTTCTAGAATATGCTTAATTTCCCTATTTGAAACCTCCACTTGCCCGCTAGTCTGAGGATGGTATGGGGTTGCAACCTTGTGAGTGATGGAATATTTAGCTACGAGAGTTGCAAAGGGTCGATTATTAAAATGTGACCCTCCATCACTGATGATGGCCCTTGGAAACCCAAACCTAGAGAAAATGTTCTCTTGGAGGAAATTCAATACCACCTTGTGGTCATTGGTCCTAGTGGCTATGGCTTCTACCCATTTAGACACATAATCGACAGCCACTAGAATATATTCAAAGCCATGCGAAATAGGAAAAGGTCCCATGAAGTCGATGCCCAAAACATCGAAAATTTCGACTATCAAGATAGGGTTAAGAGGCATCATATCTCTTCTAGACATAGAACCCATTCTTTGGCAATTTTGACAGGACTTACAGAAGTCCATTGCATCTTTGAATAGTGTGGGCCAGAAAAACCCACACTGCAAGACTTTAGCGGCAGTCTTTTTCCCGCTAAAGTGTCCTCCACATGCTAGAGTGTGGCAGAACTTCAAAATGTCTTGCATTTCACCCTCTGGAATGCACCTACGTATAACCTGGTCAGCACAGTACTTAAACAGGAGAGGATCTTCCCAATAATAAAATTTTATTTGCGAAAAGAAACGATCCTTCTCTTGTTTCGACCAAAGAGATGGTACAAGGCCTGTGGCATGATAATTCACTATATGAACATACCAGGGTAAGGTAGAATGAGTGACGGCAAAAAGCTGCTCATCAGGGAAAGAATCCCTAATAGGCGTGGGGTCACTCTCTTCTTCAACTACAATCCTAGAGAGGTGGTCAGCAACGTCATTCTCAGACCCTTTCTTATCTCTAATCTCAAAGTCAAATTCTTGCAATAAGAGGATCCACCTAATCAACTTAGGCTTCGTCTCTTTTTTAGAGAGTAGGTACCGCAAGGCGGCATGGTCTGAGTACACAATGGTCTTCGATCCCCACAGATAGGATCGGAATTTATCTAAAGCAAAAACTACTGCAAGCATCTCTTTCTCAGTCGTAGTGTAATTTAACTGAGCTTCATTCAAGGTTTTGCTTGCGTAGTATATAACATAAGGGGCCTTTTCTACCCTCTGACCCAACACTGCCCCCACAGCATAATCGGAGGCATCACACATTAGCTCGAAAGGAAGTGACCAATCGGGAGCTCGCATGATAGGTGCTGAGATCAACATGAAGCGCAATTTATTGAAGGACTCTATACAGGCTTTATCAAAGTTAAACTCTACATCCTTAGCTAGCAGATTACACATTGGTTTTGCTATTTTGCTAAAGTCCTT
>JAESVK010067697.1:0-13000 GCA_017140935.1 Hamamelis virginiana
CATAAAATTTCAAGCAAAATGCCCCTGTTGAACCTATTCAATAGAATCAAAAAAATTTCAACCTACTTGTTAAATAAAGTTATAACTGTTCAAATCAACCTTAAATGTTCAACCAGTTCAACCTAATCAAATACAACCAAAAAGTTTTCAACCATATACAATACCCAAATGCCAACTATTCAACGAATACCAAAAATATTTATACATTTCAACCTGTTCATTTACAATACCCAATTTTCAACCATTTCAACCCATAAACTATTACAATAATGGATAAAGCCACATGATCTTCTTGATCATCCCTTACGAATTCTCTTCGTCATCAATGCCTACAAATAAGAAAACAAAATTAGTATCATTATATCATGCTAAAAAAAATAAAAAAAAATTACTTAATTCCACATTACCGATAGTACAATTATCTTCATCATTTGGTTGACTCTCACTTGGGGATCCAAAATTGTCGAGTTGGGAAGGGCTACATGTAAACAGTTATAACTTATTAAAAGAGTAATTAAATTATATAAGAACAAAAAAAAAACGACAAAATCGAAAACAATTACCCATCTCTCTTTTTTGGACAATTCCTCTTATCGTGTGTCGCTCCAACTTCGCCACAGTAATTGCATTTGCGTCCTTTTGGCTTAAACTTCTCTTTTCCTCTTTTAAGACGCTTCCCACAACCCTTGAAACTTACTTGACTTGGATCAATATATGTGGATTGGAGAGGCAGAATAGTTGTTGTAGAATCAACAAATCCAGAATTGCTAGCATTTGATGGCTTTAAAGTTGCATTAAATTGTAACAAATTCTCTTTAAACCTTTCAAAATCATCTTCATCACGCAATACAATATCGATTATCTTGTTCGAAAGTTGGCACAAAGTAGTACGACGTGCCAATAAAGATGTGTCACAAGCATTGCTCACCTCAACCCCAACATCATCCACTACCTTCCCCATTTTTGCCGCCTTTGTTCAACGCCGTAAAATATATTTTGTAGGCAAATAGTCAAAATCTTTTTTTTTTTTAAAAAGCAATCATATGCCTGCATGGGATTCCTTCCCAATCAATTTTTTTGCAACTACAAGAGATAAAATCAGATTCTTTATGTTCAACAAGTTCTCGCTCTTTACTACAACTTTCACCCCCCCTAAACACCTTGTAAATGCATGAAGTCTCATCATCACTCTTAACAGTTAGCTTATACAACATACTTTGCCACATCTCTTCCTGTACCTTGTAAAAAATGAACCTAGTATATGCATCCGCCATTTGCTTCTCCATAGGAAGAGGAGTTTTAAGGGAAGGGCGTTCATTGATAGTTACATGGTCATCATTTAACTCTTCATATCGTTGTTTTGCAATCCCCCTATTAAACTGTTGGATGAAATCTGTAAGAGAATCCCTCTTGTCACCATATCTCTTGAAGAATGCGTGATGGCTTTCAGCACGTTGACTACTTGACATTCGAGCAGAAAAGATGTGTCTCACATAAGCAGGTATCTATTTCTCGCACACATCATACAAAGAATTCAACCACCTGTGTTCTTTCAAGTTAGCTATTTCAATTAACTTCAACCACCTGTCATCAAATTCCTCCCTACTTTCTGAATCCCAAATACAACTTTTAAACGATTTGTAGTGAGCCTCATATATTGGTGGTCCCAATTTCTCAGAGAATTTGTTGATGATGTGCCAAATGCAATATCTGTGATGTGTTCCTGGAAGTTTGCTAGCAATTGCCTTTTCAATAGCCAAATCTTGATCAGTTATAATCATCACAGGGGGAGGGCCAGGCATGAATCTCAAAAATTGACTAAATAACCACTCAAATGAATCGGTTGACTCATCACTCAAAAATGCACAGGAAAATGTTACAGTTTTACCATGATTATTCACCCCTAAAATCGGTGCAAAAATCATCCCATACCGATTTGTGTTGTAAGTAGTATCAAACACAACAACATCTCCAAAAAAAGAATATGCCATCCTCATCGATGCATCAGCCCAAAATACATGTGTGAGCTGACCATCATTATCAGCTTTAAACATGTATTTAAATGATGAGTTATTATTTTGTTCAGCCACAAAATGTTCATTTAACAAATCGGCGTCATGCCCATCCAACAATTTACGAACTCTTGATTGCTCATTTCTGATGTCCTTCTCTGTGCATCCTACGTTTCCTAATCCCCCTGACTGTAGCTCAAGAATACTCATTTGTTGATGAGTAGGGATGTTAGCCATTGACAACTGTTGTGTGAGACACTTTTTGACCTCACTAACGTGACGATGAGATCGTAAAAAACCTATTTTCCTAGGAGTAGCAAGTGGATGATTGTGACCCTCATCAAAAATGGAGACTACAAAATGTGGACTTGGACCGGAAAACGACTTCACAACTCGAAGTCTTGCTTTGCAACCCTCTCGTGTATGACCACGACGCCTTTTAACATTGTCACTAACATTTCTTAAAGACTTCTCCCCTTCCTTGAAGCAAACATATTCCTTCATTATTACTTCATTCTCCCTATCTTTGCTCCTACTTAACCTACTAGAATGAATGCGAGTACTAAAGCCCTCTTCCTTTGCATATGTATTGTAAAAAGAATGAGCATCATCTAATGTTGCAAATTCTTGTCCAATTTTAGGTTTGTGATCATCCCTAACTTGTGGCATGTATATATTGGTTGGGGATTGGCATTGAGTTGTAGGTTCATCTACTACATCATTCACATTTGAAGATTCTTCGAAAAATGAAAGAGGCGGACCATGTTCATAAGATTCCAAACCATCCAAGTCCATATTTTATCTGGTACAAGATAAAAGAAATATAATTTAAATTACAAATCAACCACCCCTAAATCATATCATAACAGAACAAACAATTAAAGGCCAAAATATATAAGAAGAGAGCCCAAAGTACATAATCTTAAGTTTCAATTCCAAATCCAATCAAAAATAAAATAAAATAAAGAAAGAAGAAATTCAAAAAACTCCAGAAATTTGTCATTGCACCTATTTATAGATGAAGATGAAGATGAAATCCCTTAATTTTAACTTAGTATAATCCCTTGATTTTAAGGAATTTGAGGATTAGGGTGGACTTTCCTTTGTAGATGAGTTTCAATTTTTGAAATATATCTTGATTCATGGAGATAATATTGGATAATATCCTCTTAAGTTGATCGACTGATTCTGCATTTATTTTGTCGGACTGCTAGGCTTGTCGGCTAAATATAGAGCATATAAGCTCGGTCAATCAATGAGAACATAAGCTTGGTTATAAAAGCAATTAGCATATTTTTGACATCATTAATCAGTATTCATCATTTTATGCAATGTAAATATGTTCAAGAAATTTGGAATTTGGTGAAATATTCATGTCGTATTTATGAGGATAATAATATATAGTATTATTAATTGGTTTTTAATTAATTCAAGTAAGAGGTGTTCTAGAAAAAGAGAGAAGTTGCATGATGTTCAACAAGTGGTGGATCTTTTGTGTCCTAGGAATAAAGTAATTTTTTCTGAATCTCCCCTTTAATAAATTTTTAATCATAGATCATGCTACAAAATTTTGTGCTTACTATGTTAGTGATAATATATGGATTAACCTTGAGTGCAATAATTTGGTATCATTAAGCAATGTTAAGAAAAGAAAAAAAAGGAAGAAAACATGGTTCATGCAATTCTTAGGAATCACATGGGTAAACCTATTGCTATGCAAACAAACAGGTTTGAAGAGAATGTTAATGCATGTACCACATATATATGGAACTTATGCTCTTAGAAATGCAAGAAACTTGAATTCAAAAAAAAAATCTAGATTGAAGAGATGCTTAGCTAATAGTAAGGAGTATGAATAATCTTAATATTTGTTCAGCTTGTATTAATATTAATTTTGGAAATAATATGTGTTTAGCTTAATCATATTTATAGGAAAAGTAAAAGAGCAAATGATTTCTTAACTAATAAGGCTATCAAATAAAAGATAACAATATTTGGTTTCTGATTTTCCTTCAAATATTATACACAGTTTTCATTTTCAATTTTTAAAATTTAACCCAAAAAATGTGTTCCATTTTTCATACTTTCTTCTGTATTTTGATATGGAAGAAAACATGGAAAATGTTATTTACGTGAATTTTTATTTTTCGCTGAAAATGAAAATAAAAGATTTAAAAAAAAAAAATCACAAAGCAAATAAGCCCTTGGGGTGCCACTATATTAGGCCCTAAGGATTAATTAAGCAAAGGCCTAAATTAATTGTGTTGCATAAGGCGAAGAGAAAGCACATCAATTCCCTGCCTTTAAAATAGAAAAAAAAATAAAAAAAAATAATAATACATCAATTTCCTTCCCAAAAATGGACAACACCTTATGCACACTTTTCAATTTTATTGTTAATGAACACAAAACTAGGCCAGCATGACTATTATACAGAATGAGATTTTGGCACCTAATAATACAACATTATTATACAGAAGTGACACCTCATTATCATTGTTTCTACATTTTGCATATTTGAAATAGTATTATAGTGACCAAATCAAGACATTGTTAGCATGTTTCATTGTGGGTTTCACTCAATTTGACTCTAAAGCTGAACAATACTTACAATTGTCAAATCGATAAGAGTTTCATTACATCAGCAATTTTCAGCTATGAAAAATGATATCGCAACATGTCAAAAAGGGGAAAAAAAAATCTTAACAACGTTTCATTGCTAGTTTTAATTAGGATTGTCAAAGCAATATCAGTTTCATTAAATCATCAATTTTCAGCAAAGAAGAAAACATCACAATCTCATGTCAAAATAGAAAATGGCTTCTCTAAAAATTTTGTTAATGGTGTTTCATTGCCAGTTTTACTTAAAACATTTTCCCACTACAAGAGAATAACAGTTAAGATTGTTGAATCAACAGGAGTTCATTAAATCGGAAATTTAAAGTTACTAAGAACAAAATCGCAATATATTTTATTAAGTTTCAAAGATGATCAACTGTGAATGATAACGATTCAAAGAATTGGAATTGTAAATGCAACACATCATATACGAGATTGCAGTGTATACATCAGCAAACTGTAACTACAAAAAACACCACAAATCAAATGCGTATTATGAAACATCATAATCAAGCACCCAAAACCCAGATTACTGCACCATAATCAACAAAAATTCTAAATTCAGCAGCAGCAACCACAGTGTCTCATTGGGGGTTTGAGTGCTCACCTGAAAGGGGTCGCCGGGGTGGGTCTTCCAAACGGCGGTGATTGAGTAAGATGCCGGAGTGGTGAGTTGTTGACTCAAACAATTTGGGGTTTCGCGAGAGCGAGAGAGAGAACCGTTGTGAGATCGAGCCGTGAGAGCGTGAGAGAGAGAGACAGAGAGAGAATGCCGGAGTGGGTCGCCGGAGTGGTGAGCTCAGGTGAGCTCTTGGGGTTTCGTGAGAGCGAGAGAGAGAACCGTGGTGAGATCGAGCCGTGAGAGCGTGAGAGAGAGAGACAGAGAGAGAACGCCGGAGTGGTGAGCTCAGGTGAGCTCTTGGTCGTCGTTCACGGTCGCCGGTAGGGACGGTCGGTCTGCTATTCCAGTCGCCGTGGAGAGATCAAGGAGAAGGGGTCCGTGTGGAATGGTTTCAGCTGTTTGGAGGGAAACCAAATAATGGCTGCTGAGTGCTTTTTGTTTAGCCTTTAATCTCTCACCGTCCCTTTTAAAATGCCTTTAATCTAACGGTCCATAGCAGTCAGCCGTGTGCAACTAAACACGGTCAACCGTGTAATAGACAAACTGTATATATATATTAACAATATGATATGTCATGCTCATACGAATGTCCCAAACGTCTTATGTATTAATAATAAATCAAAAGATAATAATGCCAACATCCCTAGCATATAGATTGTGCCACAATCAGTGACAAATCCTGATATTAAGGAAAATATAAATAATACACATCTCGTAATTATGTAAGTCCTACTGCAGAATATACCATGTAGCAATCCAACAACCCTCGAGCAATGACTTGTCCAAACCATGAATGCAAACCCAAGCCAACCTGAAATCTGCTGCATAAAGCAGGGGTGAGCTTCAACGTGCTCAGTAGGAATAAGGTAACCTCTACTAATAACAACAACACAATGATACATGGAATAGGTTTAAATAAACAAAGTTTCCATAACGTTTATAGAACAATAATAAAGCAATTATAAACTTGTGTGGTCTTTCAGTGAAAAACATAGAGTCAAGTTGTTTCATATGTCAACGATCCATCTCACATGTCTCATCATACCATCCATATCCATCGAAACCAGGCTCGTGAGTGTATTACAAGTTATTGGTTCTTGGCTAACCAGCCACCGGTACAAGCATAACCAAAACCGACCACCACGAGGTCTGACCTCTAGAAGATACCGACTGTTGCCTTGCACGGCCAACTGTCGAGCCACTACGGGGCTATAAACTTCGGGTCCGCACTAAGGCTCCACCCAGGACCATGGGCCCTTATATAGAAACCTCTCTGTGATACAAACCGAGCCAGAACCATGCATAGCAGCAAGAATATATATACATCCAAACCAATTTCCAAAGTGAGCAGGTAAAGCTATAAATACTTGCCGTAAAAACGTATCAAGGCATTTTTTCTAAAACCATTGATAATCCATCATCATTTATAGAAAAGAGTACTTAAGACAAAGTCATATTTTCAGTGTAGATACATTATAAAATCATAATTCATGAAATATCGTATTCATTTCCAAACCTTCAATTCAATCCAAAATCAATGGAACAACTAGTTTAAATATCCCATCATCTTTCAGTTGCAATCTAGTTCAGAAAACAGGCTTACGATTATAAACCAAGGATCTCAAAGTCATTTACAAAAAGCAACGTCACCTTATGCCTTCTTAAACATTTCCTTAAAAGCACATAGTCAAAAGATTATTCCCCAGTTTATAAAAACATTCCATCTATTTCTAAATGATTTGCCAAGAAGTATAGTTAAGTTCTCGAGAGTCACAGTTCCGCGCTTTAGCATCATTTCATAAATATGCCACACAATAACAGTTCTCAAATCGTTATATTCCATGTATCTATTTAGCCATTTGATAAATAACGAGGTTCTCAAGTGTTCATAAATCAATTGTTCAAAAGTGTTTAATATCCACTAAGTTCTCAAAACAGATATAAAACATATATATTATCATTAAAAGTAAAAGGTTACTTATCCCTACCTCAATACAACTGTGTTTTTTCAACCTTTGTGGCTTCATGAGCCTCCCAATGCAATGCTTGATGCACCCAATGCAAGTGGTCCTCCAAAAGACCCAACCAACACTGATAAACAAACAACAATGCAAGCAAGAAGGATAAAAAAAAAGCACAAGCATTCACAGTTCAAAAGTAAAGCAAAACGACTCTCAAAACTGCTCACTTGCGACCCTAAGAATTTAAAACCCCAAAATGCCAAACTCAAGACTTTAAAACTTTCAAGATATACCCCCAAGTGTGTCAAGATACCACACATTGAATCCTATGGCCAAATGCAAAGCGAAATAGAAGTTATGGGCCAAAGAAAACAAAGTGCTCACAAAAGGGCAAAACTGGTATTATAAAAAATATCTCTCTCCATAAATAGTTTGACCCTAAAACCATAAAATTTAAAAACTAGACTTGATAGGCTTTCCGTACATATAAGGTACGCGAAAATCGGAGTTCAATAGCAAAAGTTATGAAGAATTGAAGTTTGAAAGAGAAAGCTAGCGAAATGACCCATTACCGATAATGGCAGAATGCATTATTGGAAATGGCCCATGAAGACATCCATTACCGATAATGCCTCTGGCCATTATCGGGAATGGTCATCTTTCTCAAACCGTAGCCACCTGCAACTGGTTCCAAGACTCTCCAATCATATTCAAAATGTAAATAAATACTGAATCATCAATTTAAAACCTTAAATCATTTATTTAAACCTTGATTATGATTACAAGTTGACTGGATCAACATTGATCCATTTTCAAATTCCACTAAAAACTCACATGAAAAGCTACCATGGCTGGGTTCACCGTAACCTTCAGTCCAGTCTCTTTAAAGCTAAAAAAAAATGGGATTTTAAAACTCAAGTAAACACTCCATAAGGTATGGTTTGACACTGATATGAAAATAAGTTTAAAATCAAACATTGAAACAAACTCACCATGGCTGCCATAAGCCACCAACCTCAACCCAGCCACTGGTAAATTGAAAATAAACCATTCTAATAGCAAAATCACCACATGCAGACTCAATTCAAACTTGATCTAGATATTAAACTCAAAATGAACCATATGACACAAATATTTTAGACTTTGCTCAAACTCAAATTGTATATTCGAAACAGGGGCTTTATATACATAATTTAAAATCTTCAAATCCTTAAGACCCATGGATGCTTAAAAAAATCTTTTCAAATCATTTCTCCAATATCAAACACAACCCATAAGGTATCAAATTCAGTTTGAAATACAAGGGGTACAGATTCACCATGAATGTACTCAATTTATAAACTGTGCACCATCACCGAAACCCACATCCAAGCTTACACAACCTGGGGATCCCTTTTTAGAACATCAACCAAACACAAATCCATATCTTCAAATCCCAAATCAGATAATGCAAAAAGTACAAAAGAGGAACGGATATGCATGCTTCTTTTGAAACCCAGAATTTACCAAATTTCTTATCACATACAGGTTTAGAATTTTAAATTGATTTTTGATACCATAAACACGAGTTTTAAACTGAACTTGATACCAAAACTCCCCAAGACTGGAAAATGCCGAGAAGGAAAGAAAGAAAAGAGAATAAAACATACAAATGTAAAATTACATAACCCAGACCCAAAGCTCGATCTTGAGCAACCATGGCTATTGCTCGTGGCATCTTTAATTCAAAGAGTCATGGCTGCTATTCAATAGTATCCCAAATCACAACTTAAAGAAAACTTATGTTTACTCATTTAATACTCGAAATGAAGCATAAAACACAAGGTTTCTACATGCACGATCCCAGATTTCCCCAAAACCAAACCCATGCCTGTCCGGTTTTTGATATAAAACTCTACGGTTGAAATCCGTTTTGATAAATACCCACCATGATTTTAAGAGATCAAGGTTTGAAAATCATGAACCCCCAATTTAAATCCACATGCATAACCCGAAAATCCCAAACCAGAAAATGAAAAAGAGAAGATGAAAAAGAAGAAGGAGAAGATTAATATGCAAGGAAACTCACTTGTTGGAAAGGATAAGGGAGCTCCGGCAAGGAGTCCGGCTAAGGTCCGACAGCTGCACCTCTCGCAGCAACGTTCTCTCTCTCTTACTCCCTCTCTCGACTCTCAAGTTCTCTCTCTCTCTCTCGGGTCTCTCTAGCCGATTCCAAAGTAGGAAAAACCAGGGGCTGCCACGGTTTTAAAGTGGGCTAGGGGCTGGTTTGCAAAAAATAAAATAAAATAAAATAAAAATAAAAATCCAATTTCTTTATTTTACAGAAGCACCCCAAGTTTTATGATATTTATAAAAATAAGCCTTTTAAAATTTTTGGACTATCACACCAACCATCATATCACTGTGATTTTTGGCATGCCTATCATGAAAGATTACCATGAGAGAACACAGCGGAAAGATAAAACAAAAATTTTCTCTATGGTAACATCCCAAGGATGTTCTCAAACGATGAAAAGAATCAATACAAATGTTAATGCAAGAAATAAAAACTCACATTATTGTTCCTTAAAGAAGACAACTATTGAATCCTTCGAGCTCTAAAACTATGGTAGCCTGCAACGATATCCACACGAATACAAGACCTCCAAATCCGTTGCTCCTTCACAACACTTGGAAGAGACAAGACATGAGAGAGAGAGAGAGAGAGCACGATAGAGAGAGAATCCCCTTTTCTAGGTCACGGCCTTGGTGGTTTTCACTAGGGTTACTTCCTTCTTAATTTGATGTTAGTTACTTAGTGATAGCATGACTTATCATCTCATATATATAGACAACCTCTAGGGTTTCTATTTTGTATTCTTTATATTTATAACTTAGTCCCTACTATTAACAATTAATAATAAGTACCTCATAAGTTATAAATTAAAATATTCCCCTCTCATTAAATCAGAGACTTACTTGTGCCCTTATGTGTGTGACCCATTGGGTTTAACCCAACCTAGTAGTGGACGAGTGATCGTGCCAAATAAGGGAGGTTATTTCTTGTTAACAATCAAGATTTAAATTATAAAAGACTCGTGCTGTAACTTCAATTCGTTGAAAAAGTGATCAAGCACGGGTATCGTCCACAGAAAATAAAGGCCGAGTTATGAGAAATCAAGCAAATTTAATTCTAGTTAAATGAACAATCTTTAATTTGATGAGTGGTTGTTTAAATTAATGAATATATAAAACAATTGATTGAAAAGAATTAAATTAATAATTAAAAGCTTTGGGTATTTCGAATCCACTTGATTAAGGATTTACCATGTAAGCAATTAAAGCTAGAGTTTCATATTCGTTTATGAACGATGATGACCTAAACTACAAGAATAAGTCATCAAGCATATTATGCGAACATTCGCTTAGTATGATTCATCCAAACAAGGCATAACCTATCAAGCAAGGCATGCACAGGTTATCCAAGTAAGGCATGAACAAATTAAACGAATGTAGGCATATTCGATGAAAACTATTGCACAACTAATGTAATTGAAATCACAGAAAACAATTGCATTCATAACGATATATTCAAAAAGAACGGATTGCATGAAAATCAATCTCCCAAAGTTGTACAATTGTCACAAACTGAATATAAAACCCAAAACCCTAATCAAAACATGACAAACCTAATAATCAAGTTTCATCTAATATCCAAAAATAGAGTTTAGCTGCTCATGATCGGAGTAGAATCGCCAAAGGTCTTTAGTCCTTCCATGTGCATCAAAAATCCAAAGAGAATGAGGAGAGAGAAGAGAGAGAATCCAAAAGTGTATTCCTTTAGTTCTAGCTCTCCTTAAATAATCTTCAAAGAATGTTTATATACTGTACAAAAACCTACTAAAACAAACTTTTAAAAAATTGCATTACAAGCTGAGAAAAAATGCTGGCACGCTTTTCGAGGCACCCTTTATCGATAGTTTATAGCATGTCTATCAATAGAGGGTCATGGCAGGTCTTCAATTTCTGAAGAAAAGGTCACCCGAGGAGCGAGGAGAGGCTCTATCGATAGAGGTGTTGGAGATATGCCCTAAAATCAATCTAAAAAGCATGTCAATTTCATATTATATTAATTAGAAGGTATATATGATAGGGTCCATGAATAAATGATAAGAGAAATATGTATCTCAAGTTGTTGAGATAGGGATACTTATATTTCTTATACACATTTATTTTAAAGATGTTCCTACTCATAGGTTTATTTTTATAAACCACTAAGAGTAGCACAGATTTACACTAGCTCCAATGGGAGGATAGGTAGTTTTTCCTATCTGTGTAGTGACACTATAGTTAATCTGTGGGTGCATGTTAGTGTAGATATCCATTTTTGACCATGAGCAGGGTCATTTATTAATGGTGACCTTTGATTAGAGGAGAAATAAGGTGTTAAAACCCTAAGTTGTCAGTTTTACCCTTATGGGTAGTTAGGTAGAGGTCATTATCGCATGTAGGTTTTTAAGTCAGATTGAGTTGATTCTTTTTGCATTAGGTTTTTAGAGAGTCTAGGAACATCCCTGCAAAATTTCCTGGCATTCTGAGCCAGGTTTGATAGAAAATAAGGTCTTTTGTGACTTGAAGGGCAGTATTGTCCTTTGAATCACAAAAGCCTTAAATGACTGTCGATCTTGTCTCGAATGGTCACGAGGCTTTGGCATAGATATATAAAGTGTGTTTGGTAGCTAAGTTGATCAGTGGCAAGGTCTGTGGAGCCTTCTGGCTCATGTTTGGCTCTTAAGGCTCAAAAGGCCCTTTTAAGCCCAGATTAGGGTTTCGACCGAAAGTGACTGGGATTCGATCTTTTTATCAAACCAAAGCCTTCAAAGGCTTCAAAACACTTTCTTAAAATGTTTTAAAACTTTTTTCGAGAAGAAGAAATGATTTTGAAAGCAACTGGTTAGCAGATTTCAAAACCCTAATTTGGGCCCGGTAGGCCCTAAACAACTAATCGGTCGACTCTTCCCTAAAAATTTGACCTTGGTCAATGAATTTTCACTTCAAACACTTCTTAAAACATGGAGAATCTAATCACGATTGTTTTGGAGCTTGAATCGTCAAATTTGGACTTAAAACGGGCCCGAAAAGCCGAAAAAAGCCGAAACCGGGTCGAAACGGGCTGAGATAGGACTGTCCTAGAGTGGATGGCCATCGATCACTTTAGCCAATAATAGCACAGCTTCAGTGATTTTTCTGCCCGGGACTCTTCCAAACCTTGTCATGTGTCCAGTTCGGCCATGAGGACTTTGGGATGATTTTAAACACCTTGGAAAATTGGTTTAGAGCCCTTGGATCATTCCTAAGAGATTTAAACTCAGCTATTGATCAAATTCAGGCCTCCCTAGAAATAGAGGGCTCTGAAATCAGTTTTAAAACACTGAATAAGCATTAGAGAGCTAGCTTGGTGCTTGTCAATTTGCGGTGTGCTCAATTACTTCCCAAGCGTAGGAATTCAAATATCGCGAAGCATAATAAATACTGAGGGAGTCCTCAGGTCATCTCCACAGGGAGTGGAATTGGTCTAAATGATCCTTAGGTTTTGCTAACCAATGAATGTAAAATAAAGTGTAAAATCATGAGGGTTTTGATTGTTGAGTGGTGTTTGTAGAGAATTAACTAAATTAAAGCAATAAAAGTAAATGGTAGGATTCTAGGGTTTCCACTCATCCACAACCAAGCAACAAGCTTCTCTCATTAGAAATTCTCATCTTGGATCCATTGAAGAATGGTCTTTGATGGAGGATTTAACTTTA
>JAESVK010067698.1:0-29345 GCA_017140935.1 Hamamelis virginiana
ATTTTTTATTTATTTATTTTTATGGCAGTCAAACTGATTCCCTTCTCGATTTGATCAAAGTATGCAATTAAAATTGGGATTTGGGAATTCACAAGAAATAATCCCGACAGCCTAATCCTAAGAAATTGTCAAATTTCGATCCCAGAACATCCGAGTTATTGGCTCTTGGGACTACTCTTAATATAGTATCTCTAAACACATGCTTTCTTAACGCATGGTATAAGGATACAAGGGTACTATTTTTTTTATATAAAAAATAAAATAAAATGTAAGAGCATCTCTAATGGCAGAATGCAAATTTCTATATCCAAATTTATTTTTTTGCATAATTACAATGAAAATGGGAAAAAAAAAATGAAGTGACACACTTGCATCAATGATGATTAATATCCAAATTTCAATTTCAATTTGGCTTTAAAGGTACAGATCAATTTTTTGGATATGAATTTGCATCACCATCAGAACATCAACATCTTACAATCCACATCCAAAAAATAGATATAAAAATTACGCTTATTTGCACCATGAACTAAGAATTAAGGTTTTCTTATGGTACTGAAGTGGCCTGCTTCTTCATAGAGGGAGATAAGTACCGATCGAGGTTCATGTCACCCCTCAAGCATTCATTCCCTTTGCTAAGACCTTCATTCATTCATTCCCTTTGCTAAGCAGCAACGGGAAATGGACAATAAGCGGCCCCAAGAGAAGTCACTGATTATATTAATTGCCACAAACTTCCTTAGTCGACATTTGGATTCCCTTTTCATAAGTACTTGCTTTTCTATTTTTTTAAAAAAAATTGCAAAATTTAATTTCTAAGCAAAAAATTAGAATTATTTTTTTATATTTAGCTTTTTTTCAAATTAGCAATGTATGATTTTCTTCAATAAAAGCAAAAAATAAATAATTAAATGCTAAAAAAAACAAATATTGCTAGTTTTAAGAAGGCAAAAAAGTATTTGAGGTGTTTACCCATCAATTATATTTATAAGTTTTGTTTACCCAAAAATTCTTTATAATAAAAAAACAAATCAGTTTATTCTTTGATTTTGTAGAAACTGAACATTTTGCAAATAAATAATGCATAAATTAATTTTTTGGAAGTGCTTGAAAATATTATGCATGGATAAATTTTTTGGACTTTTGGATAAAATAAAACATAAATTTGGACTTTTGGATAAAAAAGAACTCAAAATGAAACTTTGAAATAATTTTTCTAAAGTATTTTAAAAAAGTTCAACCAAATGGTGCCTTATCCTTGCTAACCACTCGTAAATTTTCATGTTTGCTTCAAAACAAAGGCCATGAAGTTTGAAAGGATAAGTCGAAAGGGAAAAAAGAGCCTGATCAACCAAGTACTATGCGAATATGGCCTCATAATTTAATTTAATGTAAGTAGATCGATATCCATTTATTGATATTGAGAATTAGGATAGCTGATATCGTTTGGGCAAAAAGAAAAAAAAAAAGTTTTAACTATCCAATTGCAAGAAATACCACCAAAAAGGTTACTATAGGGGCAATCAGTAGGAATGAGACTCACGTAAATATTACTCCTATTGAATAACCCTTTCCACTTCATTATGGTACCGTTTTAATGAAGTTCTTGAAATATCCGGAGGTAAAAAAGAAAGGTAAGACCTTGATTCTGTTGAAAATATCTTTAGGTGATACATGTTTTCTTTTACTTCTTTGATTAATTATAGGATTAAGATCCTGATGCAGTGGAAACTCTAATGATAAAAAGCACCTCCGACAAGTGGTAAACTTCTATCAATCTTTGATTATCATCCATCCATCCATATATATATATATATAGAGAGAGAAATTTTCTTACGAGGACTTCCTTATATGAGGACTTGGCTTTTTAGTCAATATAAAATAATTATTTTGAAAAACCGACCGTTGGATTAGATATTCTTCTAATGTATGCCATGCATGCCAAAAATCACGGTGATCTAACGATCAGTTTAGTAAATACAGACTGCAAAACTGTGATCATTAGATATTATCATAAGTTTTCACAGTCTGTACTTTAGAAACCAACTTTCAGATCACTGTGATTTTTGGCAATCACGTCATACATGTAAAGAATATTCAATTCAACGGCCGGTTTTTCAAAATATCCATCTTACATGGGCTAAAAAGCCTAGTCCTCACATAACCTGTGTGTGTGTGTCAGGAAGGACGTTCTCATAAGAAAAGAACTACATATATAAACGAGTCCCATTCTAGTAAGGACTTCCTTATAAGAGGACTTGGCTTTTGGCCAATATAAAATGGTATTTTGAAAAACTGACTATTGGATTTAATATTCTTCATATGTCATGTATGACAGGCATGCCACAAATTTCATTGATTGAACCATTGGTTTCTTAAATACATCTTGTTAAGCATTATATAGGTATATAAAAAAGAGGAAAAAAAACGAAAGCACAATAAAATTAATATAAAACAAAAATAAAGTAAAATGTATAGACAGAAAAACCAATAAAATATGAAAAGGCTGACCAAAAAAAAAAAAAGCAAAACAAAAAATCAACACCACATGGGAAAAAAAATACAAAATTATTAAGGAAGCAAGAAAAACAATGCCATAAAATAAAATCAAGCCATATTCATTACTCAATTACAAAATCAAAAGGCAAAACAAGAAAAAGATCCATAAAATAAAGTTAATACAGTTAAGAAACAATAATTATAATAATAATAACAATAATAACAATAACAATAATAATAATACAAAAAGAAATAAAATCAATAAATGAGAAAAATGTAAGGATATACCTAAAAGCAACAAAAACATAGCCGTAAATAACATAAGAAAACAATAAAATAAGGAAAGGAAAAAAAAGAGGAGGAAAATTAATACAAAAGAAGAAAGCAACAAAATGAAACAAATCAAATAAAAAGCATAAGATAAAACAAAACAAAACGAAAAATTAAGAATTAATGCATATGAATAGAATAATAAAAATAAAAGTCATAAAATAAAATCAATAAAGTCAAGAATGCAAAGATTTACCAAAGAAAAATTAAATATAGAAAGCGGCAAAAAAAATTTGCAAAATTAAATAAAAAAATTCATGACAAAAATAAAAGAAAGAAAAGAAAAAATATAAAAATATAAAAAAGAAAAAAAAAAGTCAATAAATAAACTTAAATAAATTGAAACGAGATAAAAAAAAAAAAAAACATATTAAGAAAGAAAAATTAATATAATAAATACGAAAAAGCAAAAGAAAAATCAAAACTAGGGAAAAAAGAAAGAAAGAACGGAAAATAAAAATTATGAACAAAACAAGAAAAATAATGCCATAAAATAACATCAAGCCAAAATAATAATAATAACAAAAATAATACAAAAAGAAATAAAAATCAGTAAATGAAAAAAAATGTAAGGATTAACCTCGTAAAAATATAAATGCATAAGAAAAAACAACAAAATCATAGCCATAAAATAACATAAGAAATAAATAAAATAAGGAAAGAAAAGAAGAAAAAGAGAAACATGGGAAAATTAATACAAAAGTAGAAAGCAACTCAAATAAAAACAAAAGCCATAAAATAAAATTAATATAAAGTAAAGAATGCAAAGATTCACAAAAGAAAAATAAAATATAGAAAGAAGCAAAAATAAAATAAAATCAAGCCACATTCAGTACAAAAAAAAAAAAGCAAAACAAGATAACCAAATCCATAAAATAAAGTTAATACAGTCAAGAACACGATATAACAACAATAATAATAATAATAATAATAAAATCAATAAATGAGAAAAATGTAAGGATATACCTCGGCAAAATATCAATGCATACAAAAAAAACAGAAACATAGTCGTAAAATAAAATTAATAAAGTCAAGAAAAACAAAGATATACCAAAGAAAAATAAATTATAGAAAACACAAAATAAAATTGCAAAATTAAACCAACAAATTCATAACTAAAAATACGAGTAAAAGAAGAAAAAAAACAAAGGCCAACAAATAAAATTAAATAAATTGAATGAATTAGCAAACTACGGAAAAAATAATTAATCAATACGAAAAAACAAAAGAAATCAAAACTATGGAAAAAAGAAAGAGTGAACGATAAAAATTATTAACAAAGCAAGAAAAATAATGCCTTAAAATAAAAATCAGGCCATATTCATTACAAAATCAAAAAGCAAAACAATAAAAAAAAAAATCCATAAAATAAAGTTAATAGAATCAAGAACACAGATATAATAATAATAATAATAATAATAATAGAAAAAGAAATCAATAAACTATAAAAATGTAATGGTATAAACCTGGGGAAAATATCAATGCATACGAAAAAGTAACAAAAATATAGCCGTAAAATAACATAATTAAACAAAAAATAAGGGAAAAAAAAAAGAAGAAGTATATTTAATACAAAAGTAGAATGCGAAAAAATGAAGCAAATCAAATAAAAAGCATAAAGAAAAAACCAAAGAAAAAAAAAACAAATCAAATCAAAACAAAAACCATAAAATAAAATCAATAAAGTCGAGAATGCAAAGATTTACCAAAGAAAAATAAAATATAGAAAGCAACAAAAATAAAATTGCAAAATTAAAACAGTAAATTCATGAAAGAAAAAAAATAAGAGAAAAGGAAGAAAAATAACATATAAAAAGGGTGAAAAACACAAAGGCCAACAAATAGAATTATATAAATAAACTAAATTAAAACAAGATAGCAAACATATTAAGAATAATTAATAAATACGAAAAAGCAAAATTAAAACAGTATTATTGAGATTTGAGAGTTTTTATGTTATGTGTTCACTCAAGTATAGAAGACAGCAGCATGGTTGATAAAAATATAATTATTAATTTATAGTGCATAGAACAGGGTTACATATGCTGCATGCACCACCCCACCCCCCACCCCCCAACACACATTAAATCTCACATTACAACAATAATCAAAATTATTATTCTATACAGTCTGTACACTTAACCAAACTAGGCCACCATCTGAAATAACATCAAATGATAAAAGCACCTCTTTTTTAGTCCCTTAGGAACTAAGATTTTACATATTGGAATAGTCTATAAAATAGAGCTTCTAATATAAGGTGCACCTGATGCAAGATGCATCAGGTGGCCTCTTTTAGAACCATTTGTTGAGCATATTTTCATAAACTGACCGTTGGATTTGTTGTCCTTTTATGTATATCGTGCCTGCCAAGAGTCACTGTGAAAAAGGGTGACATTTTAAAGAACAAAAAAGCCACAGTTTTTCAAAGTCACATTTTTCAAAAACCAACGTTGGATCACTATGATTTTTTGCAGGCATGATATACATGAAATGAGCATCAAATCCAACGGTCAATTTTCAAAAATATACTTAACAAGTGGCTCTAGAAGAGGCCACCTGATGCATCTTGCATCAGGTACACCTTACATTAGCAGCTCTGGTCTTTAAATTTTATATATTTATGAACAATTCAATTGTTGAATCTGACCAGTGATTAGTCCTCTGCATAAGACTAACATTCCACACACCATAATAAATGTAACCACTACAATTAACCAACACTACAAATGCAAACTCCTTCTGCAAATAATAGTACCAAAAACCAAAAATTAAAATAAATAAATAAATCGAAAAATTAACTAACCTTCTCGTCCAAAGGGGGATTCGTTTCAATTGGGAGACGTCGAGCGATAGCATGAGAGGCGTCAGACCACCAGTAAGTGCATATACCTACAATTCAACATCCCAGGAAGCAATATAAGAAACATTAACCATCTTCAAGTTAAATACAACGTATACATAGACATATACAGAGAGAGAGAGAGAGAGAGAGTGCAATTACCTCGCGCGAAATGCCATCTAGTTTGCGCTGAGAATCCTTCTGAGGTCTGGATTTCTCCTCTTGGGTTAAAGAAAATGGAGTTTTAGGCAAGCCGATGATGTCCTTCGCATCGATCTGAACCCTCGAAAGTAGGATTTTATTGGGGCCGTTTGATCGATTAACGTAGCATTCGAATCAAAATTCACAGCGCATGCACATCACAACGAGGGTTTCTTGAGTCGATTTCATCTAACAAGCACGTAGAGAGAGGGGAAGCGAAGAATTAGGGCTTTTCTCGCATCAAATCTCAAGGAAGATGGAATTAGGGCTTTTTTTCGAGCGAGATTTGAGTATGACAGTAAACAGTGAGAGTTGGGAGATGACCGCCGGCGAGAGTGGGCTGGAGAGGGTTCGCCTCTGATTGAGTGGACTGTGGAAGGGTGGTCTCTGGTATATCGAACTCGAAGGGTCGAAGTATTGGGTTGGAACAAACCCTAATCCCTCACGGTTTTACCAGAGAGGAAATTCTTACCCAAAAAAATAAAAAAAAAATTACTTAAATTGCTAAAAAAGCTTGATTTTATAGGAAAGTCTTTAATCATTTATTCAAATTTTTTAGATAATTATATTTTATTCACAGTATTTTATTTTATTACTTTTGCCCCCACTATTACTTTCCCTCCAAAACCTATCATCCTTTTTCCGTAAAAAAAAATATTTGCCGCCAAATTGGGCAACCTTTCCTTCCAATTCCAGCAAAACAAAAATTCCTGCCAAAAACTGTCCAACTTTTTCCTATAAAAATAACCCATCCAATGTACTGCTTATCACTACACTATTCTGCAACTTTTTTCAATGTATAATGGATCCGTTCAAAGTTTTCCTAATAGCCTTTTCATCTTTGTTTTTCTTCTTCATCATTCGATGATGATGGAGAAGTTGTGGCACTTGTGTTTCTTTTTGAGACGAATTAATCAACAATTATGGAAATAGTTCAACAAGATGTGGAACAATAAAAAAATGAAACAGTCCTGTTCTATGACACAAATACATCCAGCGCAAAAGAAAAAATTAAAAATGGTCATGATCATTTATTTGCTGACTATTTCACCAAAAAACTAATTTATAATGCTACAATTTTCAAAAATGCTTTCGAATGGAGCATTATGTATTTATACGTATTCCCAATGCTATTGAAGTTTGCAATCTCTTTTTTATTCAAAAAAAATAAAAAAATTGAATCTTCAAAATTATGACAACCTCAATTACAATGCTCACATATAAAATGCCGGCAAATGCAATTGACATGTATGTGCGGATTGGGGAAAGCATTGCAATACTGTGTTTGATACACTTTTGTCGATCGGTAATTGACATTTTTTGAGATGAGTATCTCAAAGCTCTAAAGGAAGATGGTGTAACAAGGTTACTTATTGTTGGTGAGGCTTAGGAGGTTCTCGAAATACTGGGTACGTAGCTTGAATTGCATGCATTGGAACCTAAGTGGAAGAACTGTTCGACAACATGACAGGGTCAGTACAACGGCCGTATTAAAAAACCTACTATAATTAGCTTTTTATGACTCATGCATTTGGCACGCCTTTTTTGGAATGTCAATATCTTATAATTATCTCAATGTCTTTGATCGATCTCTTCTTTTTTATGATCTTGCCCAATGATGGGCTCTTCTTGCTATTTACTCTATCAATGGGCACACCTACAATATGGGATTTTATCTTACTAATGGTATTTATCCAAAATGGGCTGCATAGGTTTAGACCATTTCATCTCCACAAATGAAAAAAAAATAAAAGAGCAATATTTTGCAAAAATGCAGGAATCCATGAGAGAGGATGTGGAACGGGCATTTGGGGTTCTCTAAGATCAAATTGTAATTGTATGTGGATCAGCACGATGATGGAATCTTCAAACTCTTGATGAGATAATGAAGACATGCATTATCTTACATAATATGATTGTGAAAGATGAGATGGAAGGCTAACCCGATTTTGAATGTGAAACATCATAGCATAACCCATCAATAGAAGTTCCACGATATTTTAATGACGACTTTGAATCCTTCACATCTCGTCATATAAGAATTAGAAATGCGAATATCCACCATGCCCTTCGTAGTGACTTAATTGAACGTATTTGGCAATGTTATAGAGAGATGTAACTTTTAGATTTCTAAGTACCATCGCGTGTCTTAAGTTAATTTGTTTATATATTGTCTTTTATTTCATTTAAGCGTTGCTGTTTCATTTTCTATCGCAATGAATTTTGTTGCTTATACTATTGCGCGGTTCATGCACTGAAAATTAAAACATGGCATTTACTAATTATAATAATCAATTCTAAATAAAATAAACATCACACAAACGGGGATAATTGATTACAATACATTCCTATATATTTAAAAAGATATGTACTTAAAACACACTAACTGAAATAAACATTATAATAGTAGAGATAATCGAGTAAAAGACATTATTAAAGATCAATCTAAAAGGATATTTAAAATCCATCATCTCTATTTTGAGGAATGATTTGGCGTTGAAGATCTTCATAATATGATATTTGCATTGGAGTTAAATTAGACAGACGCGTTCATTGTCATGATTAAATGATCTTATTTTCTCTACACTCTCGCATTCATTTCAAATAACACTTATAGTTGTGCTTTTCTATTCTCAACCCTCATCTGATGATTTGCAGCTTTCTCTTGCTATCCTTTAAAGTTTTTTGATGACTTATTTGTCAATACCTTAAGGGGGCATTTAGTAGGGGGTTTTGACCGGTTGGTTTGGGGTTAGGCTTGAGATTCCATTGTTTGGATGGTGAGTTTGGGGTAAAAAAGGCAACCTAGTGGAGTGAGGAAGACGGCCAACGGGGGGAATGTGAAACCTCTTCTCAGCGTGGGTTTGAGCAATGAAGCCCGAGAATGCACCACTCATATTTTGGTATTGACAAGCGTATCCTTCCCTTTACACTCTACCAAATTTTAATTCCACATCTGTCCTACATATCACGACCCACACACACTTAGTAGATCACACATAGCAGATCAATGGAATAAGAAGAAGAAGAAGAAAAAAAAGAGAAGAATGCACGCAACAAAGATTGGGCTTTGTCTAATGGACAAATTTATTCCAAATTCCTCTTTTTTTTTTTTGACCTTCACTTTCTCGGCAACCAAATAGCTGGATTGTCTCCATTCGTTGCCGAAGCGCCATAGCCCTTCCCGGCCGGTGTCTTCCCCTAGCGTCGCCGTCTCCCCCCTGCTTCACTTTCATGTGCAAAACATGGGTTATATATATATATATAGAAATGCTAGCTTCAGGCTGCATCCGGTCACCCCCATTTAGGGGGTGATGCAGGTCACCGTTTCACATTTCGACTATTGGATTTTTTATTCATGCAATGCTTGTCATGCCTGCAAAAAATCACAGTGATCCGACGGTTGGTTTATGAGAAAACTAACTTTGAAAAAAAACTGCTATTTTTTATTATTTGAATTCCAATTTTTTTAGGGCTTTTTAGTGTTTAATGAATATTTTTTTGTTAAATGTTTAGCTCATAAATGGAGGGTAATTTTGTAATTTTATATTTAATTGCTGTGATCCTGATGATCCAAACAAACAAACAAAGGTCGGGCTTTAAGCCTGGTTATCTTATTCCTGATTCCTAGCCAAACCCAAACCCCCCTATTAGACATTCCCAGACTTGAGATTCCTAACCCACGTACCAAACGCACCCTAACACTTTTACTTTGGTTGGCCTCCATGGCTTTGAATCTAACGTCATGAATTACTTTATTGCTTCGTACTTCTTTGCAACCTTCTGAATAATGGGTTGTTTTCTTCTATCGGTTAAATGTGGTTGATCCAAATTTATATCAAAGTCCAATGAAACCGAAATATCAAGAGGGGTTGTTTTTACTTAAATGTCGAATTTTTTTTTCGTTTTTTGTTTTTTTTTTTTTTTAAAACAAACTTTCACATGCTATTTGCATAGAGATTCAAACTTGAAGAAAATGGGTCATCCATCTGTTCGACAACAAATAAGATGATAGTCTAGCTTTGATTTATGTTTTTCATCTAAAAAATTAATTTCCACTAGCCATGATTGGGAGTAAAACCACATCAATAGATGAAAATAAAAAGTAAAATAATAATAATAAAAAAAACAATAAACAAACACCAAGCAGATGGAATATCCATGAAGATCTCAGTTGAATGAGAAGCAACAGAAGAAAATACATGTTTCCATGGCCGTTCTTCACACGTTGAAGAGTGTGAATATGTCGGTGAATAGGAGGAGCTAGGTTGGAAGAGCGTGATCGAGCTATTTTAAGAAACACGCACGTATTTTTAGAGGGAAAAAATAAAACTGAGTCCCTGAAAACCAACTTTTTGTTGGAACGACATATAATCAGATTTGGCCCAAAATTTAAAATAATAAACCTAGTCTTGTGCTTACCAAACAAACAAATAACAAAAATGGGGCCTATTATCGTAAGTTAATCGATTTTTGGGTCTTTCAAAAACAGGCCGTAGATATTATTTTACAAATATACCGGAGACGATGGCGGTGCCAGAAATTTATCCGAGAGGGGTACTATTTTGATTAAGAATTATGTGGAGGTTTGGAGGCAGCACCCTTTAGGCAATTTATTATTATTATTCGAATTTAAGATTGAAACACGTTCTTTAGAGTTTGGTTGGGAGACTTTGAGAAGTCAACATTTCTTAAATTGTAATCCTAATTTTTAGTTTTTACACTTTGTTTCTTCATAAATTATAATTCTTATTGCATGTTGATAGTAAATTTGATATTACTCCTTGCTTTAACATAGTCAATATGACAAATTACATAAATGGTGGGGCTATTTGCAGTACAGCATTTACAGAAGGTAGCCCATTTAAAATTTATATTTTTCCAAATTTACCATTTTTTAACTACAGCCCACTAAGTTTTTAGGCAATCCGTTACTATACAAAACAAAAGTTTTGAAATGCCATGAATGCCCCAAGTCTAAATACAAGACACAATTCTATTTACAACTCATTACCCCTAATACTTAACCTAAAACATATTACCCAAACAGTTTCATTACACTTTTATTTTAGGTTTGTTTGTATATTATTGGCAAACATCATATTTGGATTAAACCTGCTTCAAAACATGAAAAGTAGCACTTTATAACCATTATGGTGTGATGGTGTTACGAAAAAATTTATGTTTTGATCGGAAAATTGAAAAAAAAAAATATTTGTTCGAGTTTGCATTCGGACTGCTAATGCCGAATATGATGCTTTAATATTCGGTAAGTTAATGCCGAATATGAAACACTATATTACACTTCAAAAAATCGAATGTAGTTTGCAATCTTCCTAAAGCTAATGTCGAATATGTAAATTGCCGAATAGTAAACCTTCGTATTCGGCATTAACCTACCGAATACTTAAGCTTCATATTCGACATTAATTGACCGAATACTAGACCTTAGTATTCGGTGGCCGAATGCGAACACGAACATAGATTTTTTTTTTTAATTTAATTTTTCGATCGAAATATGAGTTTTTTTCATAACAACGTCATACCATAATGGTTTTAGAGTGCTACTTTTGATGTTTTGAAGCAGGTTTAATCCAAATATAATGTTTACCAGCAGTATACAAACAAACCTAAAATGAAAGTGATGGGGGTAATATGTTTTAGGTTTGGTGTTGGGGTATGGGTTGCTTATAGTAATTCTGTTATGTAATGGGTTGTATTGAGTAAATGGGTAATATGGTCATGTTAATTAAAATTTTAATGTGCTGCCTTTAGTAAAAAATAAAATGGGTGAGTTGTACTTAGAAAATGGGCTGCCTTTAGTTAAATCAGTGTTGCAAATAGCCCTACTCTTACATAAATTTAGTTTTATTGTGGGTACTTGAACTCTAATTTTAATTATATAAATCAAAATCAAGTGATTACAATTTCTATAAATTGAATCTCAAGTTAGAAATTGATAAAAAGATAAATGCTATTTTGAAAGCAGTAATTAAGGTAAAATTTTCAATTTTAGACTTCAAATAGGATGAGCAATGGTTTTAGTCACTATTTGATTTTTCACATATTTAGACAATGAAAATTAATGCTTTGTTGAGTGAAACAATTTTCAAACAATCTATTAAAATGTAGAAGATAGTAAAAATACACACCCCCAAAATAATAATAAATTAATTAATGCCTTCAAATATTAATAATCCAAAAAACTAAAAGCAACATATTTTTTCAATGAGAATACTTTCAAGTAATTTATCAAATACCCATATATATATCCAAGGGGCAAAATTATAAATCTAGTGGTAAACTTTAAATAATAAAAATTTAAAGGGATGAAAATAAAATTTTAAAGGGGGTATTTTTGCATTTTTTTTATTTATATATATATATATATATATATATATATATATATATATTTATTTATTTATAAATATATATATTTATTTATTTTTCCAAAAAGTCGAGATGGGGAGTGCGACCTTAGAGCATCTCCAATGCAAAGCCAAATTTGGCACCCAAAAAAACACTAGTTGATGCCAAATTCTAAGCCTATTTGGCACTAGTTGATGCCAAATTTGGCTTTATGGCATCAAGCAATGCCAAATTTGTCATTTGGCACCCCAAAAAGCACTAGTTGATGCAAAATTCTAAGCCCATTTGGCACTAGCTGATGCCAAATTTGGCTTTATGGCATGAAGCAATGCCAATTTTGCCAAATTTATGGCATCAAACAATGCCAAATTTGTCAAATTTGGCATTGCTTGATGCCATAAAGCCAAATTTGGCATAAGCTAGTGTCAAATGAGCTTAGAATATGGTATCAACTAGTGTTTTTTGGGGTGCCAAATTTGACTTTTGCATTGGAGATGCTCTGACGCCCTAATGTGGAGAGGAGTCATATGCCATCATTTTGTAGGTCCCTTTGGCCTTTAAAACGCAGACATGGCAAGATAATAGTAAAAACCGGAAAATATCTAACTGCAGAGGAACCCACGAGTGTCGAAAGCCTGCGCGTGTTTAGCTTCTCTAGCCACCTTTGTTTTCCTTAACAGACTCAAACCTCAAAGAACACAGACTGCGACCCCAAAACAGCTTCTAGGGTTTCATAGTACCTGAGAAAACTCGCCATGTACAGAACCGCAGCTTCACGTATTAGGTCTCTCAAGGTCAGTACCTCCCTGTTTCTCGACACCATTTGTTTGGTTACCCAGAAAATGCAGGAAAAGAAATGAAGATTTTGAATATTTGATAAACTGAGCATTAAAGAACTATTGGGATTAGTTTTATTAAAACAAGGTGATATATGAAGGTTTGAAATGTTATTTTCTTTTATTTTCCGACATTTTGTCAGCAACCCAACGGGTTAAATGTAGACTGTATGTATAGTTCCATCAGATCTGTTTATCGTATTTTTTTTTTAGTCTAGTAATGCTTGTTTTTTATCATTAGATGTGTTTTTGTTTTCTCTATCGATTCTGAACTGTTTGAAAGAGTGGTCAGCCGTTTTGGGTTTGTTTTGGTCTTATGTTTTATGTTGTTTATGTTTGAAAGATATAGAATAAATAAGTATTACCTCCAACTAATCTAAGTCCCCCCCCCCCCCCCCAAAAAAAAAAAAAAGCCCGGGGGGGGGGGGGAAGAGAAAAAAATTGGATCCTAATTGTGAGGAATATCAACCAAATGGAGGCTTATGTTTTCTGAAGTTTGTTAATGTTTTATCATTTTGCTTGATGTTTATTTGAGAGGATTCTGTACCTCCAGCTCAAATCCGGGAAGTGTTTTTTAATTGAATTGAATTGAATTTTATTTTCCTGTCATGTGTGAAGAAACAGAGTGTGTGTGCGCTTCCGCACATTTATGTGTTGAGAAACAGATGGACTTTGTTTTATGTATTTTTTTTTTTGTATGCTTTTCTTATATCGCTCTTTATATTGGCATTGGATCCAGCAAATCCTACTTTCACATGTAGCAATGTGAGGGAATTAATGGTTGAATATTCATTTTTTTTACTCTACATGGGTAGTGGGACTAATTGAAAATGTGTCAATGTGTCATCCTATGTAATTCTGTGTGAGTAGGGTCGTGTGGGCAACTTGGGGGCAGCCAGGTTTGCTAGTACGAGTGCAGTTGCTACAAGGCCATCCTCTTCAGCGGGTTTCTTTAGCTGGCTGACTGGGGAACGGACTAGCTCTCTTCCTCCTTTGGACTTCCCACTTCCTGGTGTTTCCCTCCCTCCTCCACTACCTGATTATGTCGACCCGTGCAAGACCAGGATTACAACTCTTTCTAATGGTGTCAAAATAGCATCAGAAACATCACCGGTATGTTTGAAGTGTTGCAACCTTTATAAACTTTGTTCCTATGAACTCCTTTTATTCCCCATTTTTTAGTGAATTGTTATTTTTATTATTTATTTATTGTTTTAATTTAGTTGTAGTTGGTTGGTTAATCAGAATCCTGCAGCCTCCATTGGGTTATATGTTGATTGTGGTTCCATCTATGAGACACCAGTCTCATGTGGGGCCACACACTTACTGGAAAGGATGGCCTTCAAGAGCACGGCAAACCGTAGCCACTTGCGCATTGTGAGGGAAGTGGAGGCAATTGGAGGTAACATAACAGCCTCTGCCTCTCGGGAGCAGATGGGTTACACTTTTGATGCCCTAAAGACCTATGTACCTGAAATGGTAGAGTTGCTTATTGATTGTGTGAGGAACCCTGTGTTCTTGGATTGGGAAGTCAATGAACAAGTAAACCTTTTTTTTTTTTTTTTCTCATTTCCTTTTTATTTTCTTGCCATTCTTCTGTTAAATGTTAACTGATGTGATTTAAGAATCCTTTACATAAAAGTCCACATTGGGTAATGTTTCTGGATTTTCCTTCTTGATTTTTATAGGCCATGGGTTTTCTTGATGCATATACCCTGCATGTACAGAGACTTAGCCCATGTTTTTCTTTAATAATTTTTTATTCATTTCACAAAGAAAAGATGTTGGTATTCTTCTATGAGATATGCATAGAACTTTTCATTATTGTCAATTGTCTATCAGACACTTCTGGCTTGAAAATTGTGTTCGCCCATGTATAAGATCAGTTTGGACACTTGAAGAGAGTCGATGTTACTTTAACATAATGCACAGATAAGAATTGTATTTTTTTTTCCTCTAATACATTCAGGGACTTAAAACACATATAAATATATATTCAAGTGTTCAACACTGTAAATTCACAAATACACACACATTTGGTCATGTCCATGCGTCTCTATTTTATGAAGTTGCTGTGTCTGGCACCCGGTGTCCGTGTCAAGAGGTGACAGACAGTGTTCACATCCATTAGTTACAGTCATTCTTGTTTGAAGTTCTTCCTTTTCACTGCCAAATGCCATGCCTAATGTTTTGATTCTATAATATTACATCTTATGTTTGTACAGCTGCAAAAGGTAAAAGCAGAGCTTGGGGAGCTTTCTAACAATCCTCAAGGCTTACTTTTGGAGGCGATTCACTCTGCTGGTTATTCTGGTGCATTGGCAAATCCACTTTTGGCTCCCGAATCAGCTCTAAACAGATTAAATAGCTTCATTCTGGAGGATTTTGTTGCTGTAAGACCAAGATGACCTTATAGATCTGCATACACATCATTAATTATTTATGCTGTTTATATCCTCTAAATCCTTCATTTGAATAAATCTTGGCTTAATCTCCCCCCACCCCCCCCCCCCAAAAAAAAAAAAAAAACTGCACGCGCTTTTCTCCGAATCCTGTTTGATGTGTGAATTTCAGGAGAATTATACTGCTCCTCGGATGGTCCTTGCAGCATCTGGTGTTGAACATGAGGAGCTTTTATCTATTGCAGAGCCACTTCTGTTAGACCTTCCCAGTGTGCCCCATCCTGAAGAGCCAAAATCTGTGTATGTTGGAGGAGATTATCGATGTCAAGCTGATTCAGGGGTGTGTACTAGTAATGGTCCTTTACTATATGAGATCTTTTAGTCCTATATTCCTCATAGATTGGTTAATTATGACATTTCTCATCTGTTTGACACCTTGTGAGTCCAGAACACACATATTGCTCTTGCTTTTGAAGTTCCTGGTGGCTGGCATAATGAGAAAGAAGCTATCATTTTGACAGTTCTTCAGGTACTGCACTTTGACCTTGTCTTATTAAAGAGATTCCACGTACTTTGACTCATTTTCTCTCTTCTTTGTACATTCTCTCTGGCTGATGTAGGATCCCATTTTGTTGTTGATTTCTTATCATTTTGGTTTCCGGTCACAGTGTGTTTTCTTCCCATTGTCATGCCTAAATGAGAAACAACAATAATTTTTATAGTCCTGCAGATGCTTATGGGAGGAGGTGGCTCGTTCTCCGCAGGGGGCCCTGGAAAAGGGATGCACTCTCGGCTGTGTAAGTTTTACGTATATCTATTTAATGGTTTTCCCAGCCTGATCATTTATTTTTATATTTTATTTAAGGTTTACCTGGGATTGGTTTTGGTCCCTTTTAGCTTCATTTCTTGTTTTGTTGTGCCAGTTTTTTGATGTGTATATGATGCCAGAGTTCTCATTTATTCTTTCTGTTTCTTCCATTAAGTTTTAATTCAGTTTTTTTACTGCTTTTGTGGTGCCGGATTTAGCCAGCCCCATGTAGATGAGATCAAGGCTTTGTTGAGTTTTATGATGCTGAATTACTTCTTAAGTTTTGATCTTGCTGTTTCTTTCATGCATATGAATTCAGATCTCCGCGTCTTGAATGAGTATCAACAGATTCAATCCTTTTCTGCATTCAACAGCATTTTCAACAATACTGGAGTCTTTGGGGTCTATGCTAGCACTGTAAGGAACACTCTTAAAACTTAAATCAATTCGATCAATAACATTTTCACTTTGTTGACTATACTCCAACTGCCCATATAACCTATTGTGCACGTGTACATACTTACATACACATATTTATATGTATGTATGCATGTACACACACATTCACTTAGATGCATATATTGAAATTTTGTTTTATCATTTCACAATGAGTTTATTGAATGGTGATGTGGGTGTGATTTGCATATAGACCAACTGCAATTGCTCTTACATTGTGATATGCCACTATTTGAATATCTCATATAGTCATATTTAAGTCTTACCTTCTCGTTTTTCTTCTTTAATTATTGTAGGTTTAGCCACCTAATTTTGTCTTAATGTGGGTCCTTCCGGTTTGTCCTAACAACTTTGAATTAAAGAAAAGAGGCCAACAAATTAACTTTCCTAGGGCCATCTGTGATTTTATCCAGTAGTTGGATCGGAATTCTCCTCATTTGAATGGCTGCCATGCATGTTTCAGATTATTAAGTGCTAGAGATAATCATGGTTCTCTAGGATATCGTAGTAATTTTGTTCCAGTAGGGCATGATTCCTAAAATCCATATTTGTCCAACTTAAACTATTAGTGGACATAGTATGGTGGACCATAGAATTCTTTACTAGATGATCCTTCCTCGCCCATATTGGACCAGAAAAATTCACTTTAAATTTTCCTTTATTTTTAATTGTTACTGTATGTCTTTTTTTTTTTTTGGTCCTTAAGGAAGCCCATTGGGCTTATGAGCTACGCAACAGGGGGCAGCTCTTCCTTTTCCCTTAAACCCTTCTCACTTCGATAAAGGTGGGATTCGAACCTAGGTTACTGGTACAACCATTAAGAAACTTTACCAGCAGGCTAGCCGCTGACCTTTGATATTGTATGTCTTTATCTGCATCTGCATTTTGCTTAAACTTTAACATCGCAGGAGATATGTAATCTTTTTCTTTTTTGGGGAATGGAAGTGAATTGCATAATTGTTACTGGGGATTTATCATTATTTCTTCTTCTTCTACCTATCCCCTCCTGGGGAAGTTTAATCAATCATCTCTATCTTCGAAGATTACTTTTTTACTGTAGACATTACTTTGCTAGACATGTTATGATAAAATTAGGTGCGAATTTATATTTTATTTCACCATAAATAAGCTTCTCTAATCTAAGCTTGAGGATTGGTCACTTTATGGACTAGGGCTCTGAGTTTGTGTCAAAAGCAGTTGATATAGCTGCTGGAGAACTACTTGCAATTGCAACACCTGGACAAGGTTTGCTGCACATCTCTCTGGTTTGGCTTGTTTTCTTAGTGAGTTACTTCTATCCCTCCCGCAACTTACGACTATCTTTTTTGTATATTTTGTTTTTCTTGTAGTTGACCAGGTACAGCTAAATCGTGCTAAAGAGTCTACAAAATCTGCAGTTCTGATGAATCTGGAATCTAGAGTGTGCAATCATCTCTCTCTCTCTCTCTCTCTACATATATGGACAAATATATTATTTTTAATAAGGAACAACTTTATAAAATTTCCAATAGACACACACACACACATATAGATAACATCATTGTTTGAGTTGTCCTGATAGAAAAAAAAAAAAAGGTTATTGTTTGGGTTTTGTGTCGTCCTGTTTTATGGTTCTCAGAATATTTATGTTAGTTTTTATTCTTCTTCTTCTTTCCTCTTTATTTGTTCTTTTGGTTTTTGTTTGTTATGAAACTTGGTGCATCTTGCAGATGATTGCATCGGAAGATATTGGGAGACAGATTTTGACATATGGAGAGAGGTATCTCCTTAGTATTTGGACCCCTTTCCTGTATTCATTCTTGGCTAGATACCCACTTTGCAGCCATGCTCGTAGTTCTTCACCTTTATTCTTTGTTTTCTCTTGAATTTATCTGCTAATACAGTATATGTGGGAGGCACTGATAATATTAACAATGCACAATGAGTTGAATATTAACACAAGTGACTTGTGTGGTTATGGAGGAACAGTTTTTCATGGTTTTAGTAAACAGCCTTTTACACATTCTTGATTTTAGTTCTTTACTCTATCATTGTCCAAGATCAGGCAGGAAATTTTGTGGGAACTTCACTTGTTGCCTATTTAAATAAAAGATTCTGAAAAAGGTCCTTTTGTTGACAAAATTATCCAATCGTTGCTTGTTTTCAATCAAAGATTCTGAAAAAGGCCTCATTTGACCAAATTATTCTATTTCGTGACTTTTGGTCATCATTGTTAAGTGATTTCAGTGAGCAGGCAGCCAGGCATGGTAAAGGGGGAACAGTTGGGGGGCAGTGCAACTAGCGTGCTCACATGTGCACACAATCTTACCTTTTTTACTGTCTATGAACTTAGCACCTGTATTGACAAATGTGTCATCTCTAATTCTGTTCTGAGTCAAGGAGTCGGAACTCGGAAGTTTGTCTCTGAAAAGATCCAAAAATGCATGGATTGGCTTGTCATTGTGCTTGAAAAAAAACTTGAAAAAAACACCACCCACACAATCTCGAAAAAAGAAAAGAAAACTTAAGGAAGCCTCTTTCCTTTATTTTTTTAGTGTTTTAGAGCTTGTTATGAGGAAAGTGTCATTCTATTTATGGCATTAGTGATTATAAAGCATTTTTGTTTTGTCTTTTCAGGAAGCCTGTGGAGCATTTCTTGAAGGCAGCAGATGGAATCACTTTAAAGGATATCACTACCATTGCTCAGAAGATTATTTCTTCACCTCTTACAATGGCATCATACGGGGATGGTAATTTCACTTATTTTAAGTATTATCTCATCATGATTTTGCTAGCGATGCATTGTGAGAAAGCTTTTCCTTCTTTGTTGCAGTTATTCATGTCCCTAGCTATGAATCTGTCAACCGCAAGTTTCACACAAAATGAGAATGCCATTATTCATGTCGAGCTTGCGATGGACCATGATTGTTGGATGGCATGCTTACTTCCATGTCCACTTTACCTTGTTGACAGCTGATGAAATAACAGTGGAAAAATAAAAAAGATAGTGTTTGTTTGGATCAACATAAAATGATCCGGTGAGACATTTTTGACTTGGGTTTTTCACCGCTTGCGCTCTGCCAGGAGTTGTGGGTTGAGCTTCAATCCCATGAGTGATTGTCATGGGAAATTTTGCATATATAATTTATGTTCTTTTGTTACTTCTGCTTGGAGAAAAACCGAATCTATTGGCTTTTTGTTTTCTTCTAATCATGTCATGTGACAAGAAAATCTGAAAAAATAGTGCTTCTAATGTCAATGCTCCTGTGTGAGTCTCTGAATGTATGATTAATTACCGTAGCTCTGTCACACTAGAAATGTTGAACTCCCTTTGACTTTGAAATTATAGAAGGGTACTCGCACTCTGTCAGTAGCATGTTGGCGTTCTTGTGGGTAACCATGAGGATTCCTGTTACTTTAAAGTGAGAGGTTGTGATCGATGGTCTATAATGTCTATTCCTTAAAAGAAGTACAATTCTTTTTCTCTTAAACAATTAACCCGTTAACTAGGTTAGAATTATAAAACTTTAAACTTAAAAATTTTCCTTGTGAATTACAAAATTGTAATATTTTTACCCTCTTCTATTTGTTTGGCATTAAGAAATTTATGAAAAGCAAATTGGATAAGCAAAGTTTTATTCTAAAGACAAATGGGGACAAAGTATCTATAGATTTATAATTTCGGAACTTCGGAACGTTATTTGTTTAATTTTAAAGTTTAAAAGGAATTTTTGAACTTGACATATATTTTCTTAAATAGTCGACTATGAGCTCCACAATAGGAGGTTACTTTCTTATTTCTCTTAAATTCTCTCCACTCAAGTCGGGACATAAATATAATCAATAGAAACTATTCTAGACTATTGTATAATGTACATGCTATCGAAGAGTCTCGAACTTGAGATCTACAACCCATAACCCAATCCTCTGCCTATTTGGCTAGCTCCAATTGGTTAGTTTTGAAGTTCCCTTAGTTGGAGAATGGGTGAATGGAGAAGGATTATGTATAATTTAAGGGGAAAAAAAGGTGGGCTCTATCAGCTAGACTAATTTGAGTTTTATTCCCTGGGCCTGGTCTAACTACTATTGGATTAGCCCAACTTCCTGTTGAGTCCTTCAAACCGTTTCATTTCTGGCCCAGTGCTCCTTCAAAGCTCTAAACATGGCTTCTTCAAAGTGCAAAACAGGCTCGCTCAAGTAGCACGCAGTCACAGTAGCTGGGAGGCAGCGCAACAATGAGGCTTCACCGTCTCCTCCGCACCACGTCCAGCCACCGGTCCACCACTGCACGGGGTGGCTTCGGTGCTGTATTCAGAGTCTTTAACCACCACTTCGCCACCAAATACACCGCCCGAGTCATCGACTCCTCCTCCGACGGCCGCTCCGTCGCCGTCGAAGTCGACACTCCGACACTCCAAACCGACATTCGCGGCTACGCTCTTCCACGTCGTGACCTTATCTGCAAAGTCACCCAAATCATCCTCAACCAATCCCCGTCCTCCGCGTCACCACCTGATGATGACCCCTTCCTCCACCTCTCCGACTATCTCCAAACCTTAACCTTAACCCTAACCCCTTCCGAAGCCTCTGAAACCCTCAAATCCCTAAACAACCCTCACAAAGCCCTCCAATTCTTTCGATTTTGCCCCTCACATATCCCCAATTTCCGCCACGACTCCTTCACCTACAATCGCCTCCTTCTCATCCTCTCCAAGTCCTCCTCTGCCGACCGATTTGATCTCATTCGCCGAATAATCGACGAGATGCAAAGGTCCGGTGTACGTGGCAGCATCTCCACCATCAACATCTTGATCGGCATTTTCGGCAGCGAAGATAATGATGGTGGGGAATTGGAGAGGTGCATGGGGTTGCTGAAGAAGTGGGATTTGAGATTGAATTGTTATACGTATAAGTGCCTTCTTCAGGCATACTTGAGGTCCAACGATTCGAACAAGGCGTTCGAAGTGTATGTTGAGATGAGAAGGCGTGGGTATAAATTGGATATATTTGCATATAATATGCTCTTAGACGCCCTTGCGAAAGATGAGAAGGTTTGGTTATTTCACTCTTCTGTGATCATAGTGTTTTTGTGTAACTGTATATTCGTTAATTGAATGTAGAAAGCTCATTACCTTGTTTGTTGTCTTTGTTTTGAAAATTAAACAATCTTGGTTATTGTAATGAATTGAATTAATGTAGGAATATTGATAAACAGTAGACAATTCGATGTGGGTGTGTGTCTTTGGAATTGCTAACTTGACATTAAAGTCAGCTTGAAAGCTATCATTTTATAAGGACTGAGTAATTTGAAGGTATATTTATGTGAAACCTGCAATATATTGTAGAATGTTGAATACCTTAGCTGAAAGAGTGTATGCATGAACTGGGCGATTGGGTGTTCCAATCCTGTAAAATGGTCGAACTTGGTTTTGTTGAGTGAATCTGTTTTTGAAAATTTGTAAGGAGCAGTAAGTTTTGTAATATATTGCATGGAATATTTATTATTCATACAAAAGATAATATAAACTTCACTTTGAAACTTTTTACCCAAAAACAAAAAAAAACAAAAAAAAACAAAACAAAACAAAACTTATCCAAATTATAAAGTTGTAGAACATCTTTGGCTGAAATCCTGAAAGGTAGTGAGGAATACTGTCTGTAAAACAAACTTTGTGTGTGCTCAGATAGTATTTATTTGTCATGTGTTTTACGTGTCCAAACCCTAGAATTGCACAATTTTGAGCCTCCACTTGCAAATAGCAACAGTCAGATTGTCTAATATGGTTATTAATAATGATAATTTTACTATGAGAAAGTATAAATTAGAGGATAAATTCTCCAAAGATAAAATTCTCTGAAGAAACTACTGGAAATGCGCATAATTTTTCTCTACCCTTTAAGAGAATCTCTCCTTATTCTAGAGTATGAAATCATTGGGTTCAAATTAGGCTATTTATTCTCTCTCTAGTAGCACATTGATATGTTCCTGAAGGAAAGCTCACATTTTAAAGGCATATGAACAGTTTCTTTGCAATGTCAAATGTGTCACGAGACAAGATCAGAAATGGTCCAATAGTTTTTAAAAATAAAAAAGTAGATAAATAAGCATAGTAATACATAGTTTTATTAAAAAAAAATAAAAAATACAAGAATGGTTACTGGGCTTTATATTTAATTTATGTGTTGACTTCAACTTATTGTTTTGTATACGAATCAGTTTCATGGATCCCAATTATCTGATATGCAGCATTTTGGCAGTTTGAACAGGTTAATAAGGTTTTTGCAGACATGAAACGGAAACATTGTGAGCCTGATGAGTATACATACACAATTCTGATCAGAATGAATGGAAAGATTGGGAAAGCTGATGAATCGCTGGTACTCTTTCAGGAAATGATGACAAAGGGATGTAATCCTAATTTAATTGCTTATAATACTATGATCCAGGCACTTGCTAAGTGCCGAATGGTTGACAAGACAATTTTTCTCTTCTCTAAAATGGTGGAGAACAATTGCCGGCCCAATGAATTTACATACAGTGTCATTCTGAATGTTCTGGCTTTAGAAGGGCAGCTTGGTAGACTAGATGAGGTTGTGGAAGTATCCAAGAAATACATGAATAAGGCAATATATGCCTATCTTGTGAGGACACTGAGTAAATTGGGCCATGCAGATGAAGGTCACCGGCTATTTTGCAATATGTGGAGCTTCCATGATAAAGGAGATAGGGATGCTTACATCTCAATGTTGGAGAGTCTATGTAATGCGGGTAAAACAACAGAGGCTTTGGACTTACTGAGTAAGATTCATGAAAAGGGAATAAGTTCTGATACTATCATGTATAACACGCTATTTTCGGCACTTGGCAAGTTAAAGCAGTTGTCACATCTTCATGATCTTTATGAAAAGATGAAAAGAGAAGGCCCTTTGCCAGACATATTTACCTACAATATTCTGATATCGAGCTTTGGTAGAGCTGGAAGAACCGATGAAGCTGTTAAAATTTTTGAAGAACTTGAGAACAGTAATTGTAAACCTGATATCATCTCTTACAATTCTTTGATTAATTGCCTTGGGAAGAATGGTGATATTGATGAAGCTCACATGAGGTTCAAGGAGATGCAAGAGAAGGGATTAAATCCTGACGTCGTCACGTACAGCACACTCATTGAGTGCTTTGGCAAGACAAATAAAGTCGAAATGGCTTGCAGGTTGTTTGATGACATGCTTGCTGAAGGCTGCTGCCCTAACATTGTGACATACAATATTTTACTTGACTGCCTTGAGAAGTGTGGAAGAACTGCTGAAGCAGTAGATCTGTATGCAAAACTTAAACAACAGGGATTAACACCAGATTCAATTACGTACGCAGTTATTGAGCGTTTGCAAAGTGGCTCACAGAGGACAGTCAGAGTTCGCAGGCAGAGTCCGATTACAGGTTGGATTGTTAGCCCCTTAAGGTGATTGAGACAACTATTAACGCAGCAAGCAAAGACCAATTAACACACCAGTGTTGGATGGTCTAACACAGTTTTGGTTCAAGTTAAAGGCACCAAAAGGACAAGACGAAGGGTAAATAAAATATGGGTCGAAGTGTGTGGGCCAAGATGTGATTGCTAGGATTTAATGGAGGAAATTGGCTCTAGATAGAGCTGAATGGCGAAAAATGATTTATGTAGTAGACCCTTGTTTTGTTTGGGATGAAGACGTGTTGGGTTGAGCTAACAAAGATTGTGTCCACCATTGTGCTCCTAGGTTCTTTGTTGATTTGCAGTCAAGATGGTGACTAAGTTGTTGGATACTTTCGCTAATAGTCTTGACAATTCACACATAGCAGGATGTCTGTTCAACATACAATATACTAGACTCACTTCATGTTGCATACATTTTTCGAAGGCTAGAATTGAATGGCATATGGGGTTGGGATAAATTGTTGTATAATATTCAGGTGACTGTAATTATCCAAAAAAAAAATATTCAGGTGACTGTGAACTGAGCTTGTTGTATCGATCGTTGTGGTGGTTGCGCTGGTTATTATAGAGATGTGTTGCATCTGAAAGAAAGCTACCAAGTTTCCGTGTCAATCCCAGTTTGAATTCGTCGTCCTACTTTTGTATGAAAATGATACCAACAGAACTCAAAATTGGTTAGCATATATTTCAAATAGCCCAGATGTGCACTTGTGGTAACGGTGACTTGGCGCACGAATGGTTTGCTACTGCTCTGTGCGATGAAGTGGGTGGCAATCTTCTGTGAACAAAGGCAATTGGCCAACCGATTTTAGAATCATTTTATTTCTATGTATTGAATATTTGCACTCATCTCATATTAAAAGTGAATGCAAGCAATGCTGCCCTGAGCTTTGGGATGTTTAGATTGCTATATATTTTTTAATGTTAGCAATCGAAGGAAATTCAAAGTCAGCGGAGTATTGTATTTCCCTTATGTAAAGTTCCAACCCAACACAAATGCTTCTTTCAGCACATGCTTATTGCTGTTATTTTACTTCAATTTCAATGCCGTAACTTGCCTAGTTCAACACAGGCTTGTTATTGTTTTTCGATCATTTTTCTTTGACTCTATACTTTCTAGTCTCCACCTCCCACCCATCCACCCCAGATTAAATAACAAAGAAAAATGTGATTTAAGACTTTTAATAGAGGTTACGGATCTATGGCTTGATTTTGTTGGATTTGAAAAGTGTTGGTGTATTTTAATAAAAAATAAAATTTACCTATCTTTCCTTGTCCCACATTGGTTAGAAGAAGTGAACAATGAGTGATTTATTAGCTCTATTCTTCACTTATGTTTAGTGAAGGCTTAGAGAACAGGACACCTCACGTGCCCAAGAAGAGAAGAAGGTGGAAGAGGTATGAATTTTCAAAATATTCAAATGAAATCTGATTTATCATGTGTTTTATTTTTGAAATTTTGTAATATCTATATGTTATGAAAATAATTCATTTCAGATTTGAATTTTTATTCATAAGCTTCACAAATGGAGTGAATGCCATGTTCAATTCTGCAGCATAGGTTACAGTCCAGAATTTTGTAACCTCTATCTGTTATGAACATTCTGTAACAGTCTAGAATTTATTTTCTATTTTTTTCTTTTTTCTGTTACAGATTCATTTTCAAATGAAATCATATTTTATTTTTGAAATTTTGTAACCTCTATCTGATATGATTAGAATTCATTTCAGATTTGAATTTTTATTCATAACCTTCACAAATGGAGTGAATGTTATGTTTAATTCTGCAGCATAGGTTACACGTTACTACACCTATAAGTAGAGGACTCCTCTAGGCATTCTAACTCACCAATTCACAAGCTCTCTCTTCTCTCTTTGATTCGTTATAGTTTTCAGCTTTTTTTTTAAGTATTTTGTGAGTTTTTCTTTGGGCAAAGAAAAGTATTGTGTGGAGCTTCAAACTTTCTCAAAGTTGTCCGTGCTTAGTGAAAATAAAAGTAAGTGGCTGGACTTATTGTATCCTGGAGGTGACGTGCTAGAAACTATTGCATCGGATTTTTCATAGTGGCATGAATCTCTTAAAGAGAGTGATCTAGTTCGTGCCTCAACCCGCCTTACTTCATTTTTTTCATTATTTTTGAGATAATATTGTTTTATAATTTTCAACAATAAGTACTTGTAAAATGCATAGAAAATGAAAAAAAGTTATAGATAATTTGAAAAAGAAGAAAGAGAGAGAGAGCACGCGAGCGTATCACACTTGTAGGTCTGAGGAATCACTCTCAGAGAAAAGAAAGCAATCACACCTAGTGACTGAAGAGAAACTCAAGCTATAGAAAACTTTCATCCAAAACTAAAAAAAAAAGTCGTCACAACTAAAAATGCTTATTTATGTAATCCCCACAACTCGATCCTAATAACAATCAATCTTGACCCTTGAAATAAACTAAATTTAAACCCGTATTAATAACTAATTAAAACATAAATAAAAGACTAAAAGCACTAATTAACTTTGTGCCACATTAATGCTACATTAGTGTGAACGATATGTTGCAAAGGTACTGTGAGCAGCATCGCAGTAATACCATGAACAGTTCTCTCACCATCCATGCGAACAGTAACATGCTACAATAGCATGGACAATAGTTGCATAGACAGAAAAACCAATAAAAAGTACTTAATTATGCTTCCATGTGGGGGGTGGGGGGTGTTTAATCATCCCGTTAAATTAAAGCTCCAGATTAAAAAAATTTGCCCCGTCTTGATCCTTTAATAAACTTTAAGAATTGATTTCTTTCAAAATAATTTAATATTAATGCCTGGCTTCATTTAAAACATGATTTTACGTAAACAGCAAATTAAGGCTTACGCTAGAAACTATTACTAAAGAAAGTCCAGTTTCAAAATTTTAAAAATTGGATTAGTTTGGCCCTTTCCCTTGATACTAACTAGTTTTTAAGTAAACCAACTAATAGTTGCTTTGGAGGGGGAAAAAAAAAAAAAAACTATATTTATACTTTATACCTTGAATTTTGTATAAGATCAAATAAATTTACATAAAAAAAAAAATAGAGAAGTTTTAAACTATTGCTAAAACATCGATGGAATCAAAACTGACAAAAACTTATTTTCAGCGTCTAAATATTTGTGCTTCTCATATGGCCAAAAAGAATAAAAAGATCCTTTTAGGTCTAGAATGCCATCCCTCCTTAAGGAGGGATTTGGATCCAGTGTTGATCCTCCTCTAGTGATGATCCATGTAAATTAATCCAGTGCGATAAAGCTCATGCTAAGCCTACACTAAAAAGTAACAATCAATAAAATAAAATAAAATAAATTGAGCCGATTTTAGTAATAATAAAAACACTGAAATTCTAACGGACTACTATATGGCCAGTTGCAAAAAAAAAATAAAAGGAGTTTTAAAAACTAGCTGTTGGATTAGAGATTCCTCTTATAAACTAACAATGAAAAAATGATTACAATTTGAAGAACAAAATAGTCACAGATTTGTACAGTGATATTTTTTCAAAAAACTGATCGTTAGATCACCACGATTATTACATAAAAAATAAGTAAGAAACATTGATTTATAGCTCAAAAAGTTTTATCCTTTAGTATTCAAGTCAAGACAATCAAATGAGAGCGAGATTGATCCTTTCAAAGGATTATGCGGCAACTAACAAGGTGTTGGCTCAATAGAAGCAAGTTGAGTCTCAATGCCAAAAGGTCCTAAGTTCTAAACCTTGGAGTCGCACTTGTTGGGAGAAACATATCGTACTGAGCATGTTCCGAATAGGGATTAGTCTTATACCCATAATGGATGTAGGGATACTTTGGGTTTATAACAACAACAACAACAAAAAAAAAAAAGATTATGCGAAAAATTATTTTGTTAGGGCCAAATTCTTAAACAGCTTTAGGTGTCGTCTTCTTCGGGGTCTTAAAGGTCAACAATAGTTGTTGTTCCATCAAATTCAAACCTCATCAATTGCAACACAGTATTCAGCAAGTGGAAACTATTTTAAAAATGCTAGATTTATACAATCAAATGGGTGGGGAATCCAATGCAAATTACTAAATAATAACCAACATTCAAAGTTAAAGATGCATGGATGAGACCACATTATTCGGTGAGGTTGTGATTGTGGGCCAAACATGTCGTTGGAAAATTTTCAAAGGGAGAAAAATCTATCCCTCAAATCTCTTTATTGGATTCTGTTCTTTTTTAATATATATATATATATATATATATATATATATATATATGGGGTTAGGTTCCTGTCATCATCAATTTTTAATTTTTTTTTTTTGTTTATTCATTTTTTATGATAGTGGTTGGCGTGGGACCTTTTCTTTAATTGATTTCAGTTATGGTTTGTTTTTTTTTTACCGTGGCATGGGGTAGATATCTTTAATAATGTGAAGTGTGGGATCCACTGTGTCAGAACTGATTGTGACTCTTCCTCTACCACGCAACTATTAGTTGGTTTGCTTAAAAACTAGTGAGTATCAAGGGAAAGGGCCAAACTAATCCAATTTTTTAAATTTCGAAAGTGGACCTTCTTTAGTAATAGTTAATAGTGTTAGCCTTAATTTTTGTTGTTTTATATATAGGTATAATATAATAATTCATTCATAGGGGATTCGGACGGAAAAACAAAAAAGAAGGAAAAATGGAGAGTTGCTGATTGCGTCTTTTCAATTAAAGTAATATATTAAATTGGATCTAATCAATTTCATAAAATAAAAAGATTAAAATCGAATCAAATCAAATTCCACTAAAATTTTTGAGTTTTTTTTTTTAAATTGACATTTAAAAAAAAAAAAAATATGGGAGAGTGATCTTTTCAAAAAAATATTTTTGAGAGAATAACCTTCTCAATCGATCAAACATGTTACGGGGAAGGGTACCACAAATAACCGTTGTTTGAAAAGCGGTTTTACATTACAGAAAGCAAAATCATATCTGACCAAATTCTCACGGTTCCCAAAAACCCATTCTTCTCTCTTTTTGGTTCAACAAAACCCATTATTCTCACGTCACTCTCTGGCTCAATAGAGTTTAGGGACAACCGTAGCAGCAGGGACATCTTCGTATCCAAAGCTTTCTTTCTCTACCCTTCACCACTCAAAAAATGATTTTTTTTT